>OZ020524.1:339568-403236 GCA_963971425.1 Bryoerythrophyllum caledonicum
CGTTCGGCCCACAGCGTGCGCGCCCGGCTAACAGCATGCGCGCCCGGCCACATAGAGAATGCGTCCGGCCAGTCTTGTGCGCGCCCGGCCCTAGATGCTCCTGCTCCAGCACTATATAAGAACTATATGCGATGTGCTTGACTCACCTCACATCCTTGGCTTCGTGTCCTGGAACTCCTTATTGGGCTCCTTGCATGAATCTACAAGTTTGTGAGTGACCTTTGGGTCAACATTTTCTATGCACACACAATTTCCTATTACTTTTGGCGGATTCTCTTTGGCACAACATTGCGCGCCAATTTTATTGTGATGTCGTCTCAACAAAGGGCTCAGACGAAGGAGTGGGCCCCATGGTACACATTTAACAAGAAGGATCAAGTGACATGTGTTTGGTGCAATTACACGTTTGCATACAAACGTGGGAGGTGCATGTCACACTATGGGTATCTACAATGGACGAAGACTTCGTGCACTAAGGCCCCAGCAGCTGTTAAGGCCTGTTTTTAAAGATGCGGGAATATTATTTCTACTAGGATGACCGAGGCGGAGATCGTTGGCCTTCCTAGCGCACCAGCATCATCAACACCAAGATCTGTACGACAACGGAGCTTTCCAGAGGCTTACCAAATAGAAAAACAAAAAGAATTGGACGAATTATGGGCACAATTTTTTTATGAAGCCAACGTTGCATTCAACGTGGTTAGACATCCGGCCTTCATCAAGGCCACCCTCGCAATGTCAAAGGCGGGTTTCGATTATACACCGCCATCGTACAATGCCATGAGGACGACATACATTGAGCCTCTAAAAAAAAGGTGAAAGACCTTGTGGACAAGAAGACCGGCGTAGATATTGCCAAGTATGGGGCAACAATATGCTTGGACGGGTGGGACAATGTTACACGTCGCCCTCTCATAAATATCATGCTTGTATGTCCAATGGGTGATATCTTCTTGGGATCTATAGACACCACGGGTATGAATAAATCTATGGCATTTATAGGGGACCAATTGAAAAGTTTTATCCGTAGGGTTGGACCATTGAATGTGGTCCAAGTGTGCACCGATAATGCTTCAAACATGTTGGGGGCAATGAAGAAGGTCAACGATGAGTACCCACACATATACACTCAAGGGTGTTGTGCACATATTTTGGACCTCCTCCTCGAGGACTGGGGGAAGGAAGGCATGTTTGCAGACCTCGTCCAGAAGGCGAAACAGATTGCATTGTATATCCAGAACCACCATGTGCCCATGGCCCTTTTTTGTCGATTTTCGCTAAAATTGTCTCTGTTGTGGCCAGCAGCAACAAGGTTTGCATGCAATTACATAATGATCCATCGTCTGTTGGAAGTAAAGAATGCCCTGGAGATGGTTGTGATAGATCCAACATGGATATCCTATGTATCCTCTCTTTTCGATAGGCAAAACGGGCACCGTGCCCATGCAAAGGCATCGCAGGTGCGAGCCACCGTTCTAGACGAGACTTTCTGGCATCGGTGCAGTAACTTTGAATTTGTAGTGGCACCAGTACTAAAGGCATTGCGGACTTTTGATGGTGACACTCTGGCAATGGGAATTGCTTGGGTGACCATGAACAAGCTAAAGGAGCACGTGTTCAAGCTGCGCAATGCGCCATTCAACATGCTTGACGGAATTGCAACTCGCCTTGAAGGATCATTCCTACGGCGTTGGGAGATGATGACAACAGATCTCCATTCTGCAGGGGCTTTATTGAATCCTTATCTAGCAAATAACTTGCAAATTCAAAACAATGGTGAGGCCAAAAGGGCCCTAAACAAGGTTGTTATGACGCTTTGTGGTCCACTCGGAGTGTCTTTTTCGGCAGTAATTCTGGAAATCACGGAGTATGAAGAATTGTGAGGCCCATATTCACCGGAGGAAGCTGGGGAAATTGAAAACAGCAACCTGTTGCCTCACCAATGGTGGAACCGCGTGGGCGGGCAATCATTGCCTATCATTACGAAGCGTATACTAGCACAAATCTGCTCGGCCTCGTCATGTGAGCGTAATTGGAGCATGTATTCGTTCGTGCATAGTAAGAGCCGAAATCGCTTGGGAGTGCAGAAAGCGGAAGATTTGGTTTACATCTACACGAATAGTCGATTGCTCCGAGAACGTGCTCGACCAGACCCGATTCGATGGTATGAGGAGAATGTGCATTCGGAGGAGTCTGATCCAGATGGGGGACTTCCTTCAAACACAGAGGAAGTGGGTTTGGAGTCGGATGATGAGGGTTATAACTGGATGGGCGGCGATTAGGAAGACCTTGCCGGTGACAAGAACCCCGTGTCTGATCATAGCCCACCTAGGTACAACTCTGCAAACAACAAGCACGGTGGAGATGCACTATATGACCATTTTCACAACGTCCACGATGACCCAGTGGATCCTTTTGTGTTTGATGATGTCGACGCAGCGGCAGTCCATACTATAGTAGAATTATCGGGTAAAGACCGTGCCCAAGAAGCTAGGGCAGACGAAGATGGGTCGGCATTGGGGGGCAATCTTGATGGAGATGACAACATCTCGGAGAATCAGTCTATGAACTCAAACGGCTCTAGCACCTCGGGCCCTTCTAGTGACGATGGCCCTGAACTCGACGGTCATGGCATTGGCATTGCAGCAAACGATACATTTCCTCACGATGGAAACGAAGTGAGCAGTGGTGGAAATGATAATGAATCCCATGAGCCAATGGCCACCACGGGATCCATTTAAGTTGTGAGAAGCTCTCCGGTTTTGCCTCAAGCAATAGAACCGGACTCAGAGGAAGACATGCCACTACAAGATTTGTTTCGGCGGCCACGTGATCAAAGTACCGCATCGATCGGAAGAACTCTTTTACGTGTAAAGAAAAAGACCTCTTCAACAATAGTTTGGCCACCCATCCACCGTAGCGCACTCAGCCCAAATGGTGGTGTGGAACGTGCGATACTAACCCCACAACTTCCCTCCGCGAGGGTTGGGTCCTCTACTATGAGCAGCCATTTAGGGACACGGAGGGGCGAGAACAATGGTACTCTCCTTTTCTTCACAGGACCTTGGCAAGGTGGAACCTTGGAGAGAGTCATTGGGGCCAAAGGCAACCGCTCCAAAAACATGGATGGAGTAACAGACAAAAGGAAGAATATCCGAGTAAAACGACTTGTGAACGCCGCATCAACTACTAGAGTCGAGCTACAACTATGAAACTTGGCTTCGGAAATTGAGGAATACGTGGCACCAGTCTTGGAAAATGCAGCCAAGAACTTCTCATCATCGGGCGATGATGCAGACGATGAGATTGCGATGAGGTACCCGGTGACAATACGGTGGTGCTTCGCAGGCTTTCTCTTCCCCAAAATGTTCGCCGATCAAAACGGAAGCGCAAACACAATGAAGAATCCTCAAGCTCAGATGATTAAAAGATGACGGACATGAGGGTACTACAAGTTAAAAGTAACTTTAGTGGTGTGGTGATAACATGGTACAATAGCACCGCGGTTTTAAAATATGTACTTGGTGTTGAGAGTGCCCATTCATGAAAGCACCACATTGAAATAAATAATTTTAATGTTAGAGCACCCTGGTACAATTGAATTCTTTCAAATTCTCTAAACCTCAGCCCTTTTGAGGGGCAGACGCAGTGTTCGATCGTGCGCGCCCGGCCCCTAACCGCGCGCGCCAGATAGGCAGGTGCGCGCGAGACCCACAATGGAACGCGCCCGACCTTGACGGTACGCGCCCGGCCCTGAAATGCACGCGCGAGGCCCTTAGGGGTACACGCCCGGCCCTAAATCGTACGCGCCCGGCCCTAATTGGAACGCGCCCGGCCCTACACGAATGCGCCCGGTCCAGATTGGTACGCGCCCGGCCCCAAATGCTGCACGCGCGGTCCGAAGGCATGCGCCCGCCCCTTGATGTGATGTGGAATGCCATCTGACGTGTCGTGCACACGTGTTTTACTAGGGGATAAGTTGAAAATTTGATTTAGGGTTTGTAATTTTTTTTTACACGCGACTGTCCGCCAAAAAGTGTTGTCCGTCTTGTCCGTCCGTCCTATTGTCCGTCCGTCCGCTGTCTTTGGGCCCCTGTCCGTCTATGTAGACAACCCTGGACAGTTCCTGCTGACAGTTCCGGATAACTGACTGCCCCGGAATTTCGGTAATTGCTCTGGTCCCGCTTTTAACATCTTTAGGCTTAATTAGGGTTTGCAGTCACGTTTGTCCGACTTTATTCCTACCTGAAGACTATTGGCTGTGTCTTGGCACAATCTATCATACTGAATTACCTAATTTTTTTTATTTTGACCGGAACTTAAGGTTAACTTCCGGTACCATGTGGGAACGGAATCCCACAGAGATTAAAGAGATGATAGGCGGTTCTGATGCGGACGCGGATGCGGAATCAAAAATGCGGAAGGTTAGATTTAACGACGTTCTGGTATTCATCAAACCGACCGTAATGGTGGATGAATATGACATTATACAAGATCAAGGATCAGAAGGCCAACGTCACCATCGGGCAACTTTTGCACGACAATGTGAACTATCAAAAGTTGATCCAAGATGCTTGGGTGAAGAGAAGACAATAGAGCTTCAAGCTACCTTCTACAGCGGTAAATTTCCTACAAATGGAAGATCAGGGAGCGCTGAAGTTAGAAGTGGAGGTGGAAGGATGCATCATCACCAAGGTTCCGGTGGATGGCGGATCCGGAGTCAACCTCATGCTTGAAGATACGACATTCCACTTGGGTTACACCTCCTTTGAGGCAACCAATCAAGTCCTGCAAATGGCGGACCAGTCTCGTGTGATCCTGGTAATTGGACGACTTTCTCAGGTCCCTACCCGGATTGGGAAACATACCTATCCCCTCAACTTAGTCATAATCCGAGTAAACATGGGAGGGCCATTTCCTTTGTTGCTCGGTTGACCTTGGTTGTACCTTGCCCAAGTGATTGTGGACTAGAGAGCCAAGGAGTTCGTGGTGGGAAAACCTACTACTCGGATTCCTGGGAGACTATGGTACATTTAGGAGAAACTGAAGTAACGGACGACTACACTTCGGAGTGGTATGACGCGGAGGAGACCGATGAGGCCCCCTCCTACTTCACAAACTTCTTTGGGGAGATGACGGAAGCGGATCAGGGATTCTCCAATCCTATTCTGGAATACAGGAAATCTTCGAAAATGGAACCGGATGCGAAATAGAAATCGGATCTACCACCAACCACCCTCCGACCTAAAGATCGATCTTTAGGAGAGACAAGTATGTTATTGTCCTCAAGCTGGATCAAGCAACAGGTGGCAGAAGGAAACCTGCCACCGGTAGGACTAAAATCGGAAGAACTCAGTTTACAATGGGGTGAATTCAGGTCCGATGGGGAGGAAGCTGAACAAGAACAAATCAAGATCGTGGTCAACCCAATGGACTACGACAAGGTTGAGTTGGAGTCGGATAAGGCGTTCTACCTTGGAAAATCCATGGACAAAACAGAGCTGGAAGAATACTTGGAATTGCTGAGGGAGTTTCGCGATGTTTTTGCATCGGCCCCTTCTGACCTTCGAGGCCTTCTGTCGGAACATGGTTGTTGCAAGTGCATCCCCTTGAGTGTTTTAAATGACCAAAACACCCCAAGTGGTGACTTGTGTATCGTTCCAGGGATTCAAGTGAAGTTTGCTAGATTAGGACAATCCGATTATGACTCCTTCCTATACTTCCTCTTATTCTTCTTATTCAATCAGGCCCCATCCGGCTATTCCACCTTTCCGGTTATCCGGATTGCTTTTCCTCACTTTCTTGTTTCTGATTTTGAATCCGGATCCGGGAATATCAAACCACACACACCAGTAATCAGCTCTAGTTTTCCCTCATGAAGTTAGCTATCGGAGGACGCGTCCTGTCTAGAGAGGGATGGTGTGCAAAACTCTCCCCTCGTAGATTAGAGTGGCGAAGGAATCCACTATCAATCCTAACATTCTCTACACATGATAAACACCCGCACCAGGGTCGTGTCTACCTTCTCACAACTGCAGGGTTGCTACAGGACATCCGGTCAAGGCAAGAGGTATTCCAACCCTCCACTTACTACAACGACGGGAATCCCGGAGTATCCGGATCCGATTGTAACCAGTTACGGCTTCTAACCCTTTTGCGGAATTCCAAAGAAACTCAGATCCTTCACCTTTTCCTCTCCACCCCAATCCAGGCTTCACAAAGGTTACACAACCATGCGGAATGGAGTACGTCCGTGACAAGGACCACTTTGGAGCTCACACAAAAAGGAATAGATAGGTGTCAAAATAGAAAGACACAAACTTAACATTAAAAATGGGCAGCGCATCTCATACAACCTTAGGAAACAATGCCCCGTAGTTGGGTGCTTGCAAACCATCTTCCTAACACTAAGATAACGGGAACCGGATTCTAGCTGCAGCGGCGGCCATGCAAGGCGTCCAACCTACACACCAAAACCTTAAATTGCCCGGGTCCATAATCTCCTCCACTCTTACGATTAGGTCAACCAAGAAGACCCTAACCGACTTGAAACTAACAACTAAATACCCTCCCTTCGGGAGCAAAACAAAAAACCCAGAACCCACGATCAAAACGGATCCTGACAACTTGTCCGCCACTTCCTAACTAACTCCGACCAGATCCGAAAGTTACGGATCCGATCCACCTTTCCCAGAACAGGTTCCGATTCCGGATAAAACCCTAATAATCGGGTCACCGTTGTGACCGTTTAATCCTACCACTAGACTCCTAACCGCCTACGGCTAGTTTCTTGCGCAGAAGGCAGGGGAGTCATCCTACTCCTTGTCTTCTTGGTCCTGACCTTTGTCTTTCTCTAAAGAATCCGAGAGCTTCACCGTTGACGTTCCGACTTGAGGTGAAGCCGGTTCCTCTTCTTTGATCTTGTCCTCCGGCTTCTGCACCTCGATCCGCTGGCTTGTAGGTGTTCTCTCCTCCGCCTCATGAGTGATGGTCCACGAAGCCAACCAGGTCTGCCGCATGGGGGTTACCTTCTCAGAAACGGACAAGGTCCGCCTCTTGGAGACTCGTGAATCCGGAGTGTCAATCTCCGCCTTGCTCGCCTTCTCGTGCTAAACCCTCGTCTTTAGCTGAGACAACGGAAGAAGCACGTCCCTCCGCTTCTTGGATTCTGGACCCGGGGTTTGGAATCCGGCTTCCGGATCCGAAATCGCCAGCACTACCGGAAGCGCCTTCGTCGGCTCGAATTCGGGAGACACCTTCCGCTTACCTTTCCCAACATCTCAGAAGATCCCTGCATGAATCTTTCGGCACTCCTCCAGTACCTTCTTCATCTTGGAGTGGTACTCCACCAACACCCCGACAAGCTTCTTCACCACCGGGCCGTCCAGCTTCCGGGCCTTGTCGAAGCCGGCATCGAACAACCTCGCCTTCAACAACACATCTCTTGGCTGCTGCACAAACTCCGTCACCCAGATGAGAGAAATTGCGGAGTCGTTGGCCTTATCCATCGTTGCAGCCAACTGAGAGCTCCACCTCCTTCTGGTTCAAGGTCCTCTTCATCTTCCGGTTCCGGTTTTCCATGGAGATGAGTCGAGCCTCCAGCTCCTGTAGGTTTCGATGTTGCAGTTTCCGTTCCAGATGTCCGCAAATCTCGTCTGCTTCCATGTCTCCCGCAATCCGGCACGCCTCAGCCAAAATGACCTTGATCCGCTAGTAAGTCTCCTTCGCCTTCTCGTATCCTTCCACGATCATGTCGAAACGATCTTCCTCTTCCTTCTCCTTGCTGACATTTTTCCGGCGAATGGGAGGGGTCGTGTTGCTCCTTTCCGTCTGCTTCCTCTTCTTCCTCGGGCTGATTGTCGCTGGCGGGATGTTGTCGGAGGAGGAATCCAAGTCCGAATCCAAATCCGAATCCGGTGTATGCTTGGATTTTGCATCCGATTTTGTATCTTCCCAGCCGTGGCTTGCCAGCACCTTGGCCCTCTTGTAGGCGGTCGTCTCGTTGTCGCGCAGCAAATCCTCATGCTCGTATAAGTGATACAGGAATGGGGAGATTGGGGTAGGTTGCACCTTCTCCAATCCGGTCAGGAACTTACTTACCAGTTCCCGCACGATGTCTCCCCACGCCACCTTCTGCTCGTCGGTGTATGCTCCCCAGATCGTGTTGGTTAGAGTCGTGGTAGTCTTTGATGGCCGATTCGGATACATGATCGAGAGCAGGAACTCGCACACCCTTCGTGCCCTCGGATCCTTGCTATCCGCCACCGTCAGGCCGTCCTTTGGATCTGCCTTCCGCGCAAACTTCTTGTCAATAAAACATTCCCGGCGCGAGTACATACCTTCTCCGCGAGTCAAAAACCCATAGACTTCGCTCTACATTGTTGAAGTCCACTTCTCCGGCTTCCCTTGGATGGTGCCATCAAATTCGTTGGAGACCCCATCCAGCAGCTCCCGGACCATTGTGTCGTCTCTGAAACCCCATGGCTGCACCCGAAACCCAAAACATCCCATCATCTTCAGATCCGCGTCCAACGCCTTCTGATCACTCTCGGATTTGGGAACCACCAGAACAACATTCCGGAGATTCACGATCAATTCGGTTGTCGCCTTGCTGCTGATCACCTTCTTCAACGTCATCGCAACTACCCTCACTTTGGATACGTATTTGGATTCTTCCTAAAGGATCCGTGCAGGAATCCGCATTCAAACCCTAACCCGCAAAGGCAGCGCTACCGACTCACCACGCTCACTCACACAACCCTCAGCCGCACACGCTTGCTCGCTTGCCGCTAACCAACCCTAGAACTCACTAAGAAAGATGAGAGGAAGAACCCTGGGATTAACTATTTATTCCCAATCCGGTAATCATTACCTGAATCCAAATCCGCGGCCGGTTATCGCCATTAAACCTGATTACGGTTCCGACCGTTAGATCCCGATCTTGGTTCTATCCTACCGAGACCGGAATTGGGCCAATGATGCCCAGATTCTTTCTTAGTGATTTTAGGGTTTTTAGTTTTAGGCGATGAGGGATTGTGATAGTTTTTAATGAAACTATCTATTTACAATGGGGATGTTCCTTATTTCCAAAAAATCACCACCCAATTGCCCTTTACTTATACTAAGACCTTAATTCCGTAAAAACTAGGTTACGACACCTTCTCAGCGGACTAGGGGTACACCAAATCGACTTGGTGAAGGGAGCTATTCCGGTTCGACAGCAACAGTTCCGGTTGAACCCGAAATACTCCCTAATGGTAAAGGAGGAGATTGATAAACTCTTGGAAGCAGGATTCATCTCTCCGGTGGACAACTCCGAGTGGGTGTCCTCGATTGTCGTGGTCCCAAAGAAGGTGGGAGCAAATGGAAAAGTAAAGATCCGGATCTACCAGGATTTCAGGAAGCTGAATACGGCTATGAAGAAGGACTATTTTTCCCTGCCCTTTACGGATACTATCCTTGACCATGTTGCCGGACATGAATACTATAGCTTCCTAGACGGGCTTTCCGGGTATAACCAAGTCCATATCCGGAAGGAGGACTAGTTAAAAACGACGTTCACCACGGAATGGGGGACATTTGCATTTAGCCGGATGCCGTTCGGATTATGCACTGCTCCCGGTACCTTCCAGCGGTTGATGATGGATATCTTCCGGGATTTCCTAAGGCACTTCCTAGAAGTGTTCATTGACAATTTTGCGGTATTCAGTAGTAAGCTACAGCACCTGGAATTTCTCATAAAGACCTTCCGGAGATGTAGGAAAACCGGATTGAAGTTACACACGGGTAAGTGTTTCTTCGGCATGATTTCCGGATTGCTGTTGGGTCACATTGTTAGCCGGGAAGGAATTGAGGTAGACATGGACAAAGTCAGAGCTATTTTAGCCTTGCTTGCCCCAACCAATGTACACGAGATCTGCGGATTTCTCGGCTATGTTGGCTACTACCGGAGGTTCATTGACGGTTACGCGCTGCTAGCTACCCCGCTAACAGCCCTATTGAAGAAGGATGAGGATTACGTGTGGACAAAGGAGCAATAAGAAGCCTTCGAGGAGCTGAAGAAGATGTTGTCCGGCACTCCTATCCTATCTTTACTGAATTGGGGATGTGAGTTCCACGTCACAATCGACGCATCCGGATGGTGTTTGGGAGCCATCCTATGGCAAGAAGCGGAACAGAGAAGGGAATGTCTAGTGTATTAAGCGAGTCGCCAAACGAGTGCGGCGGAAAGAAAGTACATCATGACAGAGATAGAGGCCCTCGCGGTGGTCTATGCGTGCAAAAAGTTCCGGCACTACTTGCTAGGATACCGGGTTATCTTCCACACGGATCATGACTCACTCAAGTACTTAGTGAATAAATCGGACCTATCCGGGAGGATAGCAAGATGGATCCTCCTACTATAGGAGTTTAACTATGAAGTACGGGTGAAATTCGGGAAGGCCAATGCCAATGCGGATTATCTGTCAAGATAGCATGGACCGGAAGTAGATACGAAAATTCAAGCAGAATTTCCGGATGAATTTCCGGAAGAGGTAACGATAAGGAATCCGGATACTGACCTGGTAGGACAGGAGTTGAACACCGTTGAAGTCTTCCGAATAGAGGAGGATCGCACCATGGAATTCGAGGAGGTGATTACGTAACGTAGGGTCGATACCTAACGGAGGGCCGGTTGAGCATAGTTGTGTTTGTCTCTAATATTTGTTTTATTTGATGTTTGGTGTAAATTTTAATCTGTTGTAGATAGTAATTTTTTTTACACGACAATTGTCATAGAATGTGGCGTTGAGGACTGCACAACATTGCATAATGTTAGCGTAGATGAACTAGTTCTAATTCATGTTTATTAGGGATGTACATTTGCCACACTATAGTCGTCTCACCGTCCACGAATGTATTTCATCTGTTAGGATTTTGCCTGTGAGCATTTAGCGCCACGTATGCCCTTCACTTGACATTTTTGTCAAGTCAAGCGTTGTGAGTGAGTTTAAGGAGTGATTAGTGAATTTTTTTACTTGTAAGTGGTGGTTTTTGATATTTAAGGCTTTGTAGTCTCTATTTCCACTTGTACTTGTTGATTCTCTCTTTGGAGAGTACAAAACACTGGACTACATTAGTGATTTGCTGCATTGTCCTCAAGAGTATGCTAAACATAGATGTGTTTATCTATGTTTATTTAATGTTGGTTGTATCTCTTGATCTATTGTATTAAAGAATCTTCCTTTACACAAAATATTGAAGAGGAAATATGAAAGTTTACATCTATCATATCAAAAGTTTTTAATTTACCAGAATAATTATATCGTCTACTTACTAGGGTTGGTACCCGTCGTCCCAACGGGGAGAGCGGAGGGTGGTGTGTTAAATTTACATTTGTTTGTTTTGTATTTTAAAATCAATAAGCTCAAATCAAATCTAAATGGAAAAGTACTTATATTTTTGGAGTGCATGTAAACGTTACCCTAGTTTAAATCCACTCCAAAAAAAAAGTACTTTTGCTTTACATTTGCATTTTGATCGACCCTTTGTGCACATAAGTATCACTTGCCTAAAATAGGAGGAGAAAACCCTTCACATCAAGAGGTCAAAATCAAGAGTCATTAGGTTACTACCTAATATAGGAGGAGAAAACCCTTCACATCAAGAGGTCAAAATCAAGAGTCATTAGGTTACTACCTAATATAGGAAGAGAAAACCCTTCACATCAAGAGGTCAAAATCAAAGAAAGAGAGGTCACGTGAGGCTGACGCCTAATATATCTACTTATAACACCATATTCATTAATTTGGGAGATTTTTAACATTTTGAATTTCTTGAATTATGAGCTTAATTTTACATTATTAAATACATGGGTATATCTCAATATTCCAAAAACTTAAAGCTTAATAAATTTAAGCTCCACTAAATATACAATTTGGCTCATGGAAACTTGAATAACTCCAAATTTATCATAATTCATAGCTTCTATTGTATTAAAGTGCAAGTGTTGACACTTAGGAACTGTATGAATAAAAGAATTCAAAGAAAATTATAGAGATTTAAATTTAATTTGAAAAGACAAGAAAGTTGGAATTAATAATCTCAATCACATTTTAGAGTCATTGTACAAGAATTTTAGAAGAATTTTGAAAAATATATTTGCATCTCATATAGTATGAAGGAACATAATTAACAAATTTTTATTTGAATATATATGAAAGTCCAATGTTTTATATACTTTGAAGTATTACTACCATACTTAAAGGTCAAGTTCGGCCAAAAAATCTCTCAAAATATTTTCCAAAATTTTCAAATAACAAAAATGTATCAAGTGAAAGATATACACGATTTTATTTGATTTTTCAAAAATTATAAATAATATCATATGGTCATTAAGCACTAGAATGCCAAACAAGATTTTTGAGTATGATTACTCATTGAAAAATCAAATTCAAAGTATCTGATTGAATTCATGCTATAGTTTAAAGTAGAATCTTGTTCTTTAAATTTAACCTAGATATTATATTCTTTAACACATGCACTTTGTAATGTATGGTCGTTAATATCAATATCACATTTTACAACAAAAAGATCATATGAAAATGAGAAGTTCTAGATACCATATTATTAAAACAAAAGGGTAAATGTCAATATCATAGTGCTTTTAAAATTCTAAAGGAATAATTTATTTTGAAACCACCAATCCAGACTCTGCATAGATAACATAAAAATGAATTCCACAAAATTTTGAAAAACGGTCTGAATGAGTAGATTTCATTGCAAAATGGTCATGATGTACTTACTCATACAACCAAATAACTCCTGCCCAACCCCAACCGCATCCCTTCATCTTTGCAAAATCCCAAGAAGCATACACTGCAATCAAAGTTGCTACCAGTTGGGCAACAAGAAAAGCTGCAACCAACAAAGAACTAGGTTGGTCTTTGAACGACCAAGTGCGTGCACGTGTCACAAAAATGAGAGCCTGGCTTTGTATGCTAACTTGCAAGTAAATTGCTGCAGTTTCTTTGAAGGGATCTTCTGAAACAGTAGGTACCTATGTATGGTAACAAACACAAATGTAATTAGCTGATATTTTTATTGTTTATTTCATTATATTCTAGCATGTGAATTTTTCTTGCTCCTCATAGGTTGTAGTCTTCAATACTGAAGGGAAAAAAACCAAGAAAAAAATGCACAATAATTACTTGGTGATACATTTAGAACTCAATAGTTAATAAATAAAGGGAGTTTCATACTAGTATGCCTTGATTTATAGACACTTGTCATTCATTTGCACTTACAACAATTTTCAAAACAAATTAATAAATGGAATATGATTTTTTGGGTTTGTTCAAAGAAGTTTCTTTAGGATGTAGTATAAATAGGAACATCACATACGCAAACATACTTTGGTGATTTGACCTTTGACGTAACTATTTGGAGTTGTTATTTTGTTAGAAAGATTGTTGTTTTTGAAGTGCCATAAGTGTAAGTGTTACTAAGACATGAAAATCTTAGATAGTAACTATTTATTCTATAGAAGTTAGAAATGTTATTGATCAAAACCTTGCTGAGATCAAGAATCCTTTTGGATATGTAGATCATCAAGTTTAAGTATAGTGTTATATAATCTAAATTTTTGGCACATCAAAAAAAGAATTCTTCATAATCTTCACTTAAAAGAGTTAGTTTAAATGAACAATTTTGTTAGACCATCCTAAAACTACATGAATAAAAAGATTACAATAAAAAATCATCACGTAAAATTGAAAATTACTCAAAAACTAGATCCCAAAAAAAAAAATTATACCAAAAAATATATTTGATCCATACGGAAATTTAAGTTGAAATAAATAAGAAGATTGAAGAAAAATGAAATGAACCTTGGTATTTGGAAGCGGCCATTTAAATTGAAATAAAACATCTTGTACATAATGGGCCTTGATTGTGATGTGAATCAATAATTTCTTATGAAATTTTATTTTGAATGATAAACCAATGGCTAATCAGGTTTTTCAAAGTACGATGAAAAATAAGAATCACATTGCAACTTATTATTAATGTATAGAACATTCAAAAATTCATTTTTTAGACTTTTGCATAAAAAAGTAAACTTTATATTTGCTAGAAAAATTGATATGTGCATGTTTTGTTTAAGTTTAAATAATGTGAAAGTACACTAGAGCAAAATTTTGTATTTTGTACCACATAAACAACTTCCTCTAAATTTTTATCATTTTATCTTTTTTAATCATTTACATATAGATGCAATAACATGGTATCTTCCTAAGTGTACATTTTCCCTCACCAAATTTGTAGAAATATTAATGTCATTCTAAGTGTTTTTTGTTGATTTTTGTAACTCCAAATATTTTTGCTTCACTTCTCTTTTGCGCCTAGAAACTTTATGCTTAACAAAAGTATGATTACAATAGTAGACCTTCCATTGAACCCAACAGACCAAATCAATCTCATCCCTTAAAAATCCATGATATACCCATTATTTACTTTGAATATCCATCATTTATTATATACACTTGAATTGATACCAATGGGATATTGCCATGTGTCATCACCAGGCTTATTCCTACCACTTTTATAATATGGAGAGATTTTCTTTGGATACCTATAGAATACGTAATTAGTTTTGTGTTAACATATGGTTTAGAAATCGGTAAATTGGATAGTTAGCATAATAGTTTTGTAGTTTAGAAGTGAGATTAAAAATTTACATGGAAAAGTTAGTTAAGAGGTAAAGAGGCATGTGACTGTTGGAATCTAATGGTTAGAATCTTGATTTTTGGTTGTAAAGAGCTTGAGGAAGATGAATTCGAGGCCAGACTGTGATAGTCGTAATTGCTAATAATGGAATATAATATATATTGTGAGTACAGTAAAGAAGGGAGATATAATTGACATGATTATCAGTTTATGATGAATGGATAATTGGAGATTATTTATGTATGAAGTGATGCAAGAGATTAATTGAGTGATTGTAGTTGTTAAGTGAAGTTAGTAAGCAGGTGTATAATCAATTGTGAAAATAACAAGGCTTATTCATATTACCAGTCTTTCCCCGCAAATGAATCCTCCTATATTGATTTGGTGCTTTGGGTTTCTTTCCAATCCAACCAAAACAATAACTAAAATATCCATTGTTTATTTTAAGTACCTACTCTTTATCGGCTCATGGCCAAGCTCTCTTTCTCTCGATGGCTTGTTGCAATGATGAAGAGCTAGAGAACTAGGAAAAAAAATGATGTAATGTTGCTAGGATTTTTGTAGAGAGTAATTGCACTTGTTTAGGCAATGCATGCTAAGGGTGTTGTGAAGACTCGGTAAAGTAATGACATTTGAAATTAAACCCTAATGAGGGTAAAGTTTAAGTCAAATGTGTGGTTTCACGTTCTAGTGATTAGAAGGACTGTGATCAACAAGGGGCTCAAGTCTAGTGGTTTGAGTTGTGATGGGGCAAATTTGAAGTCGATCTAACCAATCAACCTTCCTTAGCTCACATGACAAACATTTAGGGCTAATTTCTTGCTTCATAAGTGCATTGCAAATCCTTGTGACTCCAAAATAGTGCTTGATCTCCCAATTGGTAGGATTGTAGTGAACAAGTAATAATGAATCAAAATTTTCCTTTAACATTGGCAACTATGTTAAAGTTTGGATTATATGGCTCATGTTGATTCGGAGGAGCGGCTATGGTAGCCTCTTGGAGGATCAAAAGCAAAGCGATTGCCGGGGCGGTGGCTCCAAAGAAATCTTCAGTTCAACTCCTAAAGACATCCAGAACGTCCAACCTTGAACCTAATCTGGACACTAAGACGTGTGCAGGCACCAATTTGCCTATTGGCCTATGTGCAAGGGCGAGTTTACAACAATCCAATAGGAAATGACATCAATGACCACCCGAATGTCTGGAATGGCCAAAACTTTGACCTAATCTAGATAAGTGGAGGGGTGCGTTGCCTAAGTACGACCAGTAAACATCTAACTACCTTAGGACGACCTCGTCACCACCTAAAGCAGAAGACAATTCCAACTTTAAAAATGAGATAGTCGGCCATTGTTAAGGTAAGCTCTCCGTCCAGCCAGTTCATGCTTGTTGTAATCGGATGACACAAAAATTTGGAAACTTTTAGTAATGAAAGAAAACTAAAATAGACAAAAAATCATTACCGACCGATGGACCAGTGGAAGGATGGACAATAACTAACCAACCAAATGGACATGAAAAATGAACAAAAAAACATGTGTATGATAGACATTGAAAGAGGAAGAGTGAACCTAGACTGATGGAAAGATGTTAGGGCAACAAGTGGACCTAAAACCATGAGAACTAGGTAGATGCTAGAAAGAGACTTGAAGCAATGAACCAGAATCTATTCTAATAATATATATATCTAGAAAAAGGGAAAATTGGCTCAATTGATGAACCTTTAATGAGACTATGAATAGTAATTGGACCAATTCTAGGATAGTAAAACCAAAATAGAAGCAATTACTATTGAATTCTTGGAAGGAGAGTAGAATGGGTGTGATTAGAAGGAGTTGCAGGGACTAGGACAGTGAGCTAATAAACAAGGGTGGACTAGAGGGGGACAACAAACAAAGTAGATCTTTGGTACCTACATGGCAACCAATTGGAGGACTAGACATTGAAACATTGGAGAAGCCAACTTACTGGAGAGGCAAGAGGAGACAACTTCCACAACTGAGAGCAGCACCCACCCTAGGAATGAAGGCGACTATGAAAGGCTCAACCAAACAACACTAGTTGAGTTACAAGCAAGACAAAGACAAGCCAAATAAAAGGCAAGAGAGTAGAAAGTCAAAGCGGAGGACATTATGGGCGGCCAAAAGCTAAGCTGAAAGGAAAGCACAAAAAAAGAGACAAAAGTTGATGGACATGGAGTTTGAGGATGAAAACTTGTCGTAGGAGACACACATTGTCAACGCACAGAAGTTAGGAGCAGTGGGGGATCACCTTGGATTAATCATCTGGAACAGGTGGAAGGAAGATGAGACTAGAATGCTCCTGGAGATGGCTAGGCGGGTCATTGCCATTGCAGAAGGAATACTCCAGCACCAATTAGAGCCAATGGAGGACACCATAAGTATGTGCGTCCATTACACGGATATAAAATTAGGCCCGGATTACCAAAACCAGAGCCGGCCAACAACTCCTGGACGAAAAGATGAGACTTTGGCTAACTTACAAACTAGCATGGAGGCACTAAAGCGGAGGATGGAAGAAGACCAACCAAGGTGTTATGGACCAAGAATGGAGCTAGTAGTCCTAGGATTTCCAAGCGGCGACCAAACAATATCCCTCCAAGAGTTGCAACCAATTGTTCATTTTTTGATGGAAGGATACAAGAAGGAAGTTGTAGACAACATTCAGTTGAGACATGGACTATTAGAGGCAAGGTATAGAAGGAAAAAAGACGAGCTCTACCAAAAATCAAGGACAGAGTGCATTTCAAAGCACCAGCTTAAGCTATGGAGTGGGATCACTATGCACAACCAGATCTCCGGCTCTAGGATGCCATGCAATATTCTAAGAGCAAGAGTAGGAGATGCAGAGAGAAGAAGCCGTCGGGTGTGGCTTAAAACTAACAAAGGCATGACCTTTGGAGAGAAGAGGAAGAAAATTAACTAGAGGAGGTGTTCCAAAAAGAATCCTTCTACATATGAGACAAGTTTCAATAGACTTCCAAATAGACACTACAACTAGAAGGGCAACGGATAGGTACTTTAGGGTGATGGAGGAATATCTCAAAGACGGATCACTTGAACCCCCCATGAAAATAGCAAGGCAAACCAAGTTAGAGAGCCGTAATACTCATATATACTATACTCCCAAGCCTACTCTATATCACAATATTCAATAAAACTCAAAAAAATTAGTGAATAGAATAGTGCAAAATAATACAATTAGGTAGATATAAGAAATTAGGACTATAGGCCTAACCAAAATCGTTAAACAATGTTATCTAAGTATTTTTCCGGAAACGTGACGTCCAGCAAAATTTAGAGAAGTCCGGAATATTCCGGTGACATCCAGATCCGGAACCAACATCATGAGTTCGACGTCATCCGACAATTGTTCGTACGTCGTGTCAGATATAAGAGGGGTCAAAAAAAGGAAGGTGCGACCACTCACCTTTGTCGTCTTTCGCTCCCTCTCTTCCTCTTTTTCCCTGCTTTTCGTCTTCTGCTTTGTTTAGTCCGGAAGTGTTCCGGTTTTTTGTGAGTTTTTGTAAGGCCGAATGGAAGTGTTGTCGGGGATCAAAGACAAGAACTTGGTGACGAAGTTGGTTGAAACTTCGGATAACCAATATGACAGCAGCATCAGAGTGCATCTGGAGCATTGGGCAACACTGGAGTGGAAGCGGACATATGACTTCCAGGACTGAGAAGTGAAGATAGTGTAACTCAGGGACAAGTTGTTGGAAGGGGAGTTCTCTCAAAATGCCAACCCAAAGGACGGCTATAGCGCCAACAATCTCCGCGATCCACATGCCCGATTAGTCGTAGGGTTTTTGAACCCTATTTTTCATCCGGAAAAGCCAAAACGTGTAGTGTGAAAATAGGCGTGCACGTTTCTTCGACCAATGAGGGCAAAGATCTTCGTGTATTGGGCCTCTTTAATGAGTAACCTAGTCGATTGGTTGGTCAAGAACCTCTGGAAGACAAAGAAGACCGGAACACCTCTTCAATCATACTTGACACATATGTACGCCAAGCATGAGGTAATGACCCCAACGAAACAGGATGAATATGAGGAGCTCCTAAGTATTCAAGAGTACGGAGGATTGGAGATTGAGTCCAAAGAAGAATCCGACACACCCGACTCTCCAGCTCCCCCCTAGTCGCCAACACACGCAAAAGAAGCAGGCCGGTAACAAAAGAGCTGGAATCCGAACCCGCCAGCCCAAGCCAACCGGAAGAAGAGCGCACTGATCCAGAACCAGGTCAATCGTCAAGAGTACCTATCCAGGTGCCTCCGACTAAACTTCCAAAACTCACCAGTCGTCCTGGTGAGGACATTATGGAGCTGCTTACTCATCTAGCATGGCAAGTTGCGCCCCTCAACCAGACAAACGCGGATGGCATTGTGTAGAGCCAAAATGCCAAAAATAGCTTTTTCATAAAATTCAATGTAAACAGGGTTGTAGATATATTGAGAATTAGATAATTAATCATTAAGTTTACATTAAGTAGTTAATTAATTAAAAAATACCTATTCATATCGAAGAGTTAAGAAATAATGGGAAAAAAAGTTGAACTCGTACCCTTTGGATAGAGTGTACCTTTGCATGAGTAGATATGAATAGATGTAAAGATTTAGTGAAATTAATCTTAATGGTTAATTCTAGGGAAAACCTCTTGTCAAGAGGTGTACCTCTTGGATGTAGAGTAGAATAACTAGCTTGAATTTTTAGCATTCTTGGCCATTACCATAGCAATTCCTTGGAGGAAGATTGGAGTGAGCCCTAGCTTTAGGTGAAAAAGCTAGTTGATGACTCTTAATGTTGTAAGAGTATTTAATTTTATATATGTATATATAATTATTATTGAATTTGCATATGTAAAGTCTTGTGTGTGACTTGAGTAATATGTATAATTGCAATAATATGAGATCTTCATTGAATAAATTTGACATTGTGTTTTGTAAATGCAAGTGTATGCATTAGGTACTAATTGCGGATAAATTTCCTATGCATGAATGCATTACATATTTATTCTTCATGAAAAATGTCAAGGAAATACCCTAACTATTAAGGCCATGTGTGTGACCTTGTGGTTGCTGGAACATTAATCATAAGTGTGAAGCTTAATGGAGTTGATGCGAAATTAAGTGACTTAATGCATAAGGAGTGTGGTGCATAAGTACTTAATAGGATTATAGGATCTCAAGTGTGAGTGAGCATAACTTGAGAATCTTAAGAATAAGAGTGGAATTTTTATTCATGTTAATGCAATTTATGCAATAAACATCAAGAGTGGTATACATTGATGCATGGCAAAGAGTGTCATACGCATATATATAATTAGCATTAAATCTAGCCTTAATGAAAGTGATTTTTTAAGGTAGGCTAATTTGTGAGCATTCAAAGAATCTATCACAAGAGAGTGGGTAAGGTACACATACTCAAGGAAGACTTCAGCAGGAGCATAGAAACTTAAGAATCTTAAATCCAAGATTGGATACTATAAGTTTATGAAGATTAAGATCTTAAGTTCCAGGAGGACTCTTAAGTTTAAGGGCTAGGACTTAAAGGTGTGCATGGGCCAGAGCATGAGATATCATTTGCATTAAGTAATATGCACTCCTTGTTTTGGTAGTCTTAAGTTGGAAACTTAAGAACATGGTAATGTTGATTTGGTCTAAACTGTGCGTGTTCTTAAAGGATCAGTCCTAAGTAAAAGTGTGAGTGCTTAAGAATCTTAAGATCAGAGGCTGTGTCCTTAAGAATATGGAGTCAACCCTGAGTGAAGACTTAAGTAACAGTCATATATCTTAGAGACTAAGCGTTACGGATTAAGGAGGGTAAGTGTAGGTATAGGATACCATTTGTCTTAAAGGGTTAAGCATGGATGAGTGAACTTAAGTGGGATTTAAGAGGTGAATTTATTAAGACTTAAGTTAACTTGTATGATTTTTGAGACTAACCCTTGTATTAAATACGTGATCACGTGGTCCGAGTGGACGGACGTGAGAAGTGGATCAAATTGCATGAGGTAAGACTTTGAATTATTAAAGAGCTTAATTAAGGAACCAATGCAATGAGATTTGATGGAATCTTCCTTTAGCTCAGCGTGGCATATGTAATGGAGTTAGTGGCACAAGCACAATCTTGAAAGGACTAATATTCCTTCTTAAGGCACGAGAGATCCTTTAGGGTTATACTTTGTGGGTGGACCCCTTATGAGTGATGCTAGCAGCCCTATTTTCCTAAAATATAGATCAATAACCTTAAGAATTAACCAAGAGGATAGCTTTAACTACACAATTAAGCTTCAATCACTTAAAACTAGGCGTATGATCATCCCCGTAACGAATCCTATGAGGTGTGGGTATACTTGGGTGTTTTGTTGAAGTGGTAAAAAATCACTCTACAAATTGGACTACAAATATGTGTCTAGTGGAATAGAAAGGTACGCTCTCAATTATTCATGGAATTCTTCACATTGCCAAAATCGTACGTAATGCACACTGCATTCCAATTTTCTTGGGCGCTATCGGCTATAAATCCTTTGAACATCAAGTCATAAATTCCATGCCTAGTGGCAACAACATTGAGATTCTTCTACAAGATTTATTGCGCTGCAACGTCTTCAGATTGCAAGTCAGAAACTGCAATCCTCATCATATGGCAGTAAGTCAAGCCATAGACATGGTTGGCCATGGTTGTCCATTCCTTCATACGTTTCATGTGATTAAACATGATCCAAGTGTTCTCAAGGTCGCCACCTACTTACATGTGTCTCACTAGGTCTACATCGCAGCCCGGTCCAACCTTGGCCATCTTGAAAAGGAATACCCTATTTGAGTCCGTGCCCTCACCAGGAAATTTGTTCTCCTGAAGAAATGCCTAATTGCTGGAGCCTCTCAATCTAGTAATGTTTTCCATTACACCAAAACGTCTCAAATACCTGAAAGTTGTTATCTCATTGCGGATACTTGGGAGAGATTAGTCTCCTTAGTCTTGTATGAGCCTCCTTCAGAGGCTCGTCACCTCTACATGTTAAGGACCACAGGGCCTTCATCTTATCTCCCCATTAACCTTGATAGTCTTGGTTAAATTGAACAAAGAACCTCGCCATGGCGTTGAAAGAAGGTTGGTTCGTCACCAAATTCATTGGTTGCACTACATCCTCCATGCTACTTGTGCCCTCATTTTTCTTTCCCTTAGACAAATGTGGCGATGTCTTTGGTGCTCCCTAAACACATCCGCATAATTTGGAGCATGGTAATCTCTCAAAGCCAGGATTCCTGTATGGTGAGCCTCTTTGAATTCTCCATAATCTGCTAACGGAGCTCCTTCTAGACATCCAAATAATGCCCTTCACACCATGTAAGGGTTGAAATTGGAGTTGCGAGACCTCTAGAGCTCATACCTTATGGTGTACTCCCTCTTAAAGCCATCAACTTCATTAATGCCCGTGGCGTTAGAGAATCGCCGCACACCTCGCTTTCTTGCTCCATAGGACGTCAACACATCTTTCTAGTCAGGGAAAGACTAGTAAGGCTTTCTAGGTAGGAAATAAGTACCACAAGCCTCCAATTTTGCCACAAACTCCAATTCTTCTGTCAACGGTGTTGGAACCGTGTCTTCTACCTACTTAGGTTGGCTTGTAATATCTTTTGTTGACCGGTCTTGTCTGCCAACACCTACTATGAAAGAGGTGTTCCTCCTAATGAACTTGGGCTCCTTCTACTCTTCTAAGTTGTCAATCGGCACGCTTGGTCAAATAAGGACCACGCCTCATGCGTATCTTTCATCTCTTGAGCATAGATGGTTACCAGCCCCTCCTAGTCCACCAATTCTTTAGCGAGTATGTTCCACACGCTGCTCGCACGTTCTCCGCTTGTACCCACTTTCCACTGCTACATAGTGTGAAATAGGAAGCTTTCACTCTCGATTTCAGTGAAGATGAGAGAGAAAGTGGGCAAGCCGTTACCCCAACGGAAATCTTCCATCTTTTCGGCGTACCTTGTTCCAGCATTCTTCAAGACAACGGCCTTCTCTCCAACAACAAGATCCACAACTTCCACTTGGCCCCAAGCACAACAAAGAGGTGCTAGCTCACCCTCCTTGGTTTGAAGTGCCTGGACCTTGCGCACACCGCCAAGTGGGGTCCAATACCTCATTGACTCTTCACTCAACACCTTGGTGCCAAGCTTGTGCAAGTTCTGGGGCTTGGTGCAAGAATTGGCTATGGGAAATAACTCAAAATCCCTACCGCTAGAAGTGGCCTTGGATGAAAAACTCCTTACTTGCAAACTTTGTATGTAAGGGACAAATTGTTCAACACCTCAGTGCTGATCTTTGCCATAGAAGGATTGGAATTTTCAGCTTACTTCTTCTTGCCTCTGCCATCCATGTCCCATATTCCAAAATAGTCCAAAAATAAATGTGACCTTATAATAATGGAGTTGCAAAAGTCTACTTCAAGATAAACTAAAATCTACTCACTTTTCACTAAAATGTGCAAAACTCACTATACGTGATGCAACACAATGCTGATTTGTACAACTATAATTCTAAATTCTAATTAACTCTCTCAAAATACTTAAACTTGATTGTTGGAGCTAAATTTCAGCGACAAATTTTCTATTAAAATCCTAGAAATTGTCTTACAATGCAGTCTTCAATACTTAGGCACATGTATTTCTACTCATACCATCCTCAACGTGCCTCTAGCGCTTGCCGACCACTTTTGTCATGCATAACATCCTTGAAGGGCTTCCCAGCACCTCACAAGTTTCTTCTAGAGCGTTGAAGAATTTACCTCTCAATCCAAAGTCAACCGTTTGCTTCTAAAACCCCGTACACCAAAATTGTGAAACTTTGGTGGATGACAAATCATATAGATGAAAGAATATGGATGAAATATAGAGGTTCGAGTGTAAATAGGGTGAAAGAATATGGATGAAATATTCATATCATCTAGACCTGGCTGATTGCAATTGGATGTGAATCAACTAAATGTGATGCCAATTGGATGAAATTTTGATTAGATGAAAGCCCAATATGATTTGTCTTGGATGAATTTTATCCAGACAATTCACAAATAGAGGTTCGAGTGTAAATAGGGTTATTCTGACCCGGTTCATCAAATATCCAAAATCCCATACCTACAGTGGAAACACTAGTTTGGAGGAGCTTGTTTATGTCACAACCGTCGCTTGTGGTTGGAGCAAGGATCTTGTGCGCACCGCGCAACCATTTTACAAACCAAAAATTGAGACATGATTCCTTTTGCAAGGGGCTCCACCACACTTTTACAATCTAGATGCTCACACCACCATCACCACACGCCCCTCCTACAATATCCGCACGACCCTCTCAGGAGCAGCGTCCTCCCGCATCCAAATGCCCTAGCCAAAGATTGTGCTCCCCGCTCTGCCATATTTAGCTCGTCATGGATCGACTAACAACATGGTAATGAAAGCGTATCACCCGTGTTGCTCTAGAGGATGAGAGTGCGCGCCCAGCTAGCGCAAGATTCTTAGGCGCACCAAAGTCTTCAATACTCCGACACCCCCGTCCACACAAATGCACTCCCCGGAGACTTGTGGAGTTCCACTTTCTCGATGAGCTTAACGAAGTTAAGCAGCCTAGTTGTAGTCCTCCAGGTTAACTTTTGCGGTCTGCAGCGACACCTGTCGGTATGATGTAAGCAATACCCTTATCTTCCACCCCAAAAGCTCTCAAAATTCTTCATTGCTCAATATTGGACGCCGGAGATTCAGCCAATGCAAACAATTGACTACTTTGTAAACAAGGTTCAGAGCACTCCCATTGATCAATGCACGTGTATTCTAACTCAATCAATCCACTCACTAAGCTTTCCAACTTTCAAAAATCCATCAAAAACCTCGGAACCACTCGAGATCTACTTGAGTGAATGCCTTCTTTGGTGGAACTTGAAAACTCAACTTGACAACGTCTAGAACCCTCGATCTAAAGAGCACACAAGCTCTAGTACTTGGACACCCTTGTCCTTGCAGATGCACTCTCTGAATGCTGAAACCAATGAAGTACTTCTTTGCTCTCACAACAATGCTAGATAAGAGTAAACGCCGTCACTTGAGGAATTCATCTTGAATTGCATGATTTGAAGCTTAGGATCCTCACGTCTGCAAGCCATGTCTCCCATTTTATCTTGGTCCCACCGCAATACGTGGATCTCTAGCAGCAGATGAACTTGTGAAAAATCAACAAGGTTTCATCCAGTCACTTCACATGGTATTACCTTCCAACACTTGTTCTTGATCTTATCCACAAGTTTCATCCGTTCTAGCTAAAAGTGCTTGAAGCTTTACAACAACAGATCAACACTACAATATTGGCTCAAAAACACTCCAAACACAAAACTTCAAAGTTTTTAAGTGTCAATAAACCACTAGGAATACACTTGTATCTTAGTGGTGATCTTTTTCAAGTAAGAAACAAGTATAACTCACTTGTAATACATATAATAAGCCAAGTCAATGCCATTCTTAAAAAATGACCACATGATAATAATAAAGCTAATGGGATGTATGCACACACGCACTCCCTCACTCCATAACATCGGAGACTCAACTTGAGGAAGATGAGTCTTGAGTGAAAGCATGCTACACCCACCCCATTTTACGCAAAAGTGGCAATATATTTTCAGTATATTTTTAGTACATTTTCAACTTGATTTTGTAGAAATGGATATGAAAAATCATTTTTTTATAACCCATTGTTGCAAGTCGTCGGATCAGTATTCCTCTGGTTAGCACTTAATTGTCATTAGATACAACCAAAGTAACTGCTGTGTCGTTCCTACGAAAACCTATTGTTTCTTTCCTGAATGAACTAAACTACCAAACACTACTCCACGGATTAGCTTTCCTACTCATTCGTTTGCTCAATATCCGGATCCTTCCGGATTCCGGATTTCTTACAATAGCTTCCGGAACTAATTTCCGGACAGCTGGAAGGGAGTTTGATTTATCTCTGTTCCTCCTCAGAGAGTCTTCCGGACGGTTTAAACAAGTGACCGGAAGGCCACTGATCATGTTTTGTGTAAGTGGCTGGATTTCCCACTGTCTTGTGACTTTAAGTGGCTTAACATCCACTGCCTCAAATTTTAAAGTGGCTAGACACCCACACTCCCTACTCCGCTAACCGGTGGACGATTGTTGCTGCTGGACCCACGTCGTCACACCATCTGGAAGCATTCATGCAAAGGCAAATTTGGACTACAACAACATTCCGGTCAATACTATGGTGGTTTCCAATAAGTGAGCCTTACATACTGCAAGAGGATCTTCTTCTAGACATACACACCAAGCTTTTTCCCTATCGTTGGAGGAGATTCTAGCCGTAACCAAAATTCAGGTTCACACGGATTTCCCGTGCCCTGGAGACTACCAAACACACCTCTGCAATACTTCTCTTCCGCTCTTGGCTACCTCCGGACCCTAAAGAATGTCAGGACTCTACCTAATCTCTTCTCCAGCTCTTCTGGGCAATCTCCCAATGCAAGTCTCAACCGGTTACTTCAATTACAAACACTTTAACACTCACCACAAGAGAACTAGATCACCACACCTCAACCACACTGGATCCGTTTCTCACAAGAATACTCTCAATCACCACAAGTTTGGAATAAACAACATAGTAATAGATTGAAAACATTCTCAGCAAGAGAAACAAGATGATGAGCCTTCTAAAACTCATCTACTAAGTACTAACTAAGTTTCCTAATCTTAAGTCTATCTTATCCGCGAGAAATCCGGAAAATCTTATCTCAATAGCAAAAAGGTCTAATCCCCAAAATCTGGAAGTCAGATCTCAGATCCGAAAATTATGGATCTCAGATCCGATTTTTTCTGCTCCTAACTGGTAAGGTAGTTTATGGAATTCTTTAGCCTAAGTTTTGGCAGCCGGGTGCATTCTTGAGTCCCATCGTTTAATCGCTACAAAACCTAAATAACTAACAATTTCTAGCTTTCAACCTAACCCTAAGCTAGGAAGACTTCTGAGCACCCTTATTTCGGCTGCTCCTACGCCTAGGGGATTCTTCCATAGCAATCCTCGCCTTTCCTGTCTTCTCCGGAGTTGTTTCCAGAACCTGACTCTTGCTTCCGGAAGTTGAGAGAGTCAGCTCCCGCTCGTCAGTGGGGGCCACTACCTTTGTCGCCTTCTTTGCCATGCCGGCTAAGGTTCCCACTATGTCCTTGACGCTGGAAGTCTCCTCCAAAAGATCTCTGGGCAATGGAGAAGTTGTCTTTTGAAGGGTGGAGGAGGGAGAGAAGGAAGGAAGCCGAAAAACTGGAGAAGTCCCTTAGAAGAGCGTTGCCGGGAGCGTGTCCTTCCAAGACCTGAGGGTCTCTGAAAAAGGTAGAGGGACTTTATTCCAGCTCATTGGTGACAACGCATCGGGCGTACTAAGGATCTCCTCCTTCTGCTTTCCCTTTCTGGAAGCCCCCGGTGCACTGTTCGACGATCCGGCTTCATCCAGTGATGAGTCGAGATCGATTGGTGAGTTCGGCACCGCAATTTCCTCCCGAACCACAATGTTGGCCACGTTGTTGGCCAAGAGTTACATCCGGCCCCAAGTCCTCTCCATCTTTCGACCCTGATCCATAAGGAACCGGATGATGTGCTTGTGGTTCACCTTCCCTTCCTTCTCTAGCATTTGTTGATGAGGAGGCTTCAGTTGACCGTGTCCACTGGAAAACTCAGCGCCTCCCGGACTTCTATGAGTGCTTGGGCCGATGCAGTGGCTCTATCCTCTGCCTCTTTCTGGGCTACTCGTGCCTCCGCTATTGCTGCTTTTGCCATCGCCAACTCTTGCTGCAGCTTTGCACGTGCTTGGATCAATGGGGCCTGCTGCTTCTCCAACACGGTCAGGCGGACTTTCACGTGACGGAGGTCCTTTAACTGGGGAAGAATCTCCGTGAACTCGTCTACCTTGAGCTTGGTCAAGATCTCGTACATCAGCTCCGAGCTATCCGCAATAAATTAGTTGAGCAACGAGGTCCGCCAGGCCACGTGCTTAAGCAACTCCATAATATCCTCCGCCGGACTTCCGATGAGTATCGGATGATCCGCCTCAAGTACTCGTTCTGGTCGTCTAGATGGGCCTACCGACTCCGGATCCACAGAGGTCGTCTCCATGTGGGTCGGTTGGGCTAGTGCTGGTTCTGCCTCCGGCTGCACTGACTGACTTCACTTCCGGGTTTTAGGGGTTTTGACCAGAGGCGGATCTGCTATTTTGGGCTCGTCTTCGGTGTCGGTTTTTGGTCCGCCATACTTCTGAATGTTCAGAATTTCTTCACACTCGTCCTGCTCTACGGATGTCAGCAACTCGTGCTTCAGATAGAGGTGGGTCAGGTAAGACGAAAGCGGCGATCCGGCTTTTTTTTTCCGGTGGAGGCGCTTGACCAACCTTCCCACAAGGTCGTACATCAGTGATGCCTTGTCAGTGGTGATCTTACTTTGCATGGCGCCTAAGAAAGTGTTTGCCCACTTGGATACCAACCGCTTGGGCTTCTTCGGATGGAATATCAGGTTTAGAAACCCTTAACTATCCGCGCATGGGGATTGCTAAGGTCACTTGTCGTGAAGCCGTCCTTCGGGTCAGCGTGACGGTTGAACTCCCCGTCAACGTACTCATCGTTCTTCTCCGGAACCTTCACTTCTCCGTCCCGGAAGCCATACGTGTGCTTCCACTCCGCCGTTGTCCACCTCTCCGGATGAGCTCGGAGACTGCCGTCGTATTGTTTGTCGGGTGCTCCGATCAGCTCCATCACCAGACCTTCCTCCTTTGTGCCCCATGCCACCTCCATGATTCCAGAGCACCCCATCTTGTCTAGGTAGTGATACAAGGTGTGCACGTCCTTGTCCTCTATAGGGTACTCTGGAGTCACCCTCATGATCGGCGGCCCTCCGGCGGTCATGTTCTTCACCTTCAGCGGTCTTCTGGCTCGCTTTCCACCTCCAGCCATGGTAACCCTCAACCTTTCTTCTCTCTGATCACACTTGCACAAACTGACCTATCAAAAGCACTCGTGATACAAAATACTTCCGGATGCTGAAAAGCAAACGGAAATTGGAGGCAGCAAAAAACGAGAGAGAGAGAGAGAGAGAGAGAGAGAGAGAGAGAGAGAGAGAGAGAGAGAGAAAGCAGTAAACGACAAACTGTGAAGAGTCCCTTTGTCTGACCCCTTTTATAATAGACCCAACGTACGATCACCCATGACTGCTGTCAAGGTCGTGATGTCATTTCCGAAAACTCATGATGACGTTTTCGACTTCCGGATATCTTCCGGAATACTCCGGACACCTTCCAGCTATACAGACGTCCGGTTACCAAAAAGGTGCTGAAGATAACGCCATTTAACAATTTTATTTTACCACAAAATCCTTATTTTTTATTTCTTCCTAGTTGTACTAATCTGCACTGCTCTGTTCATTAATTTTATTTTATTTTTCACTCTTATTTACCAGATTTTTAAGATTACATCTAGAAACTTGTGGGAACGGATTGCTACATCCAACATATGCCAACCTAGAGTTATATATGAAGCACTATTTTTGACAAAAATCCATTGAAAAAACAACCCAATCCTTGGTCATTTTGAACCATGTAAAATTGACAATGTCTTTCCTATCAATAGAAGTGAATTGGATTTGAGGATTTGTAATTGGTTATTGGATAGTTCATCTACAACACCCTACCAATGTGCATGCAAATTTTCAACATCATATGTCTCACAAAGCACTCAGAAAGAGTATATTTGTACTAATCTTGCATTCTGTGATAGGTATATTTCTCCCACAAATATACTCGTATTGATGAAATCATTGATTGGCTTACCAAATTTTTAGTGTTCATGCAATGCTATGCAAGTAAGGAACAACATTCCATCATCAAAAAATCTGAAAGCAAAGTTACATTACGTTAAGCAGATCAAAGAATGTTCCTTACTCCTACAAAAATAATTTGTGACATGTTTTTTGAACTAGAGTAGCTTGCTTCTACCCTCTTCCTCAACTACACATGGAGGTCATTTGGACTCCAAGTCCCAAATGAGGTGTCAAAGGACAACACCAATGCCCAAAAGTCAAGAAACTCTAATACCAACTCTAATTACCAACTAGAGACGCTGGAATCTAGGTCTTCCCTAGGCCGCTTAACCTCCTAGTTGGTTTATAACACATAAACCAACCACCACAAACCCTCCAACGAGCCGAACGTGAAAAAAATAAAAATAATGAAACAAAAGAGCAATACAAAGAGAAAAAAACAAGAAGAAAAATGAAGAAGAAAAAGAGACGAGGAAAATGATGACAAGGAAAAGACAGACAAATGAAGAAGTAGAAGAATTTAGAGGAGAGGTGGAAGAAAAAGCTATGGAGATTTACATTGGGATGTAGTGTGGTAGAGGTGCTAATAAATATTAGCACCTCTACCACCAAAGACAAGGCCAACATCTACTAAGGCAGTAGATGTTGAGCCAAATATCTCCAATCTTTCATCTATAGGGGATGATTTTGTTATCCAGGATTGAAGGCTGAGGAAAGAGTAGGGAAAATCTGTACAAAATCCTTCAAGTGTGTTTTTGTTCAAGGAAAGAGTGCAAACAAACTCATGGCTATGGAAATAGTAGGAGTAGTGGAAATTGGGCGATCTATGGAGAGGATAGGAGCGACTATGGCAATAACCATGGTTGAGGGCATAATAGAGATTTAGGTGAAAAGAGAAAGGTGTGTGGTTAGAGGGGCAGAGGATGATAGTAAGGCGGAAAAAAAGGCAATTAGGGCTACGGCTGAAGCATGGGCCATGACTGAAACTAGAAGAGGTTGTAGAGACAAAAAAGGCGGCACTGAAGTAGGGCAAAGACTACTGTGACAATAGCCGAAAGCTGAGCCTTGGCGGAAACCTAGACAACGTGAAAGCAGTTGGAGTAAAAAACAAGGAGAAAGAAAAAGAGCACAACAACTTCACTGGCAATGGCGACCATGGTGGCTGTAGAGGCAGCCATGGCAAAGAGGACAAAGGGAAGGTTTGGAGGCATTTTACAAGAACACTTAGGCAGGAGTAGTGTGTTTGACGCGTCATCAAGATCAATGTATTTGGGGGCATTTTACAAGTACACTTGGTCACCTCCCCAAAAGGAGCTAGTTTGGAACTTCGTCAAGGGATTCATCCACAAGAAGCTTGAGACACTAGGTCCAAATGCATCCATTCAAGCCACAGTGCAAGGGGTTTCGATGGCAATCACATATTAGACCATCTAAGAAGCATTGAGGTTGGAGAGAACTCAACCCTTGACTATCACCAAGACGAGCAAGGAATCCCAATGTACCTACCATGCACGATTTGGTCTAACTTACCACAATTCAACGCAAAATGGCGTTAAAACGACAAGCTTCCATGAGTTGTACCAAGCCAGGGTTAGAGCTTTGGTGGAGGTGTTATGCGTGAAGAAATCCACGTATGCAAGCATGTAGTAGATGGCGCATCTGCATGCAATGGTAGACTCTGTTGACTACAACTACAATTTGGCCCCTTTGGTATTGTCTAGTTTAAGAAGAATGTTGACTATGATCCACACCAAGACGAAGGAGATCCAAAGGGTAGAGCTAATTGACTTGTTGGAAAGTTGGTTCTCTAGAGTACCTTCAAACATTGTCTTTGTACTAGATGTAACACCGGAATTGATCTAGAAGTGATTCATACAATAGCATTGAAAGTATTTGTTCCATGTTGATTTGAGCTTTGGTTGTGAACAATTCATTGCTAAATTTGTTTCTTGATTTAAAGCAATTTAAATTTGTTTGCTTTGTGTTTATTACAAATAGACTGGCGTTGGTTGGGATATATTATCAGCTTTGTTTTTTTATTAAGGTCACAATTTGTTTTTCTAAACTAATTTGCTTTGGTAAGTATGATTAGTAGTGTGTGTAAATAAAACTTACAGATAATACAATTTTCTTACAAATTATATGTTCTATTTTTAATGAGGTCTTATCATTTATTGATACAAATGAATGTTACAATTATCATTTTAAACTATCAAAAGCATGGCTAAATTTCAACCCACTTGAACTAGATTTTGAAGAAAATGGTCAATTAGTGCTTTAGTCTAGAGGTAAGGTTTGCTATCCAATTTTACAATAGAGCACATGGTTTGTAGAGAGACTTCATTCAGATTTACACATCACCAAAGAATCATCCCATCATCAATTCAATGCAACTTTTTAATCTTCACGCCTTACAATTATTAACTGTTCTGTATTTATAGCCATTCAAAGTCAACCAAGAATTATCCTCATGTTAATATTCTATGAACCAAACATTTGAAAAACATATTAAAAATCGTATAGAATGGTGTCAAAAGATTTTAGAGCTTGGTGGCAATATTGTTGATGTTGTAAACACAGATAAGATGCTTTCAACTTACATTTGACAAATCCTTTCGGAAGGGCTCATCAAGGACAAAGATACAAATGAATTTATCTATTCAAATAGGTTGAAATTTGTCTTTGGTTGAAATATGACATTGTGTACAATGCCTCCTTTACAATAAAGAAGACATTGCACACAATGTCATATTTGGTGTCTACAATATTGACAGGTTCTAGAATTCATTGAAACCAAGGTCAATTTTAGCCTTGACAAACAAAAGTTTATCTTCTTAAATATTGTTTCATTTTTTGGATCTTTTAATATACAAAAAGCTTTTGAAGATGTTGGACACATTTACTTAAATTTGTTTGTCATCATATAGCTCATTCTCAATGCTGCACAATGGATATATGGACGAATGAAAAGCCATATATAACGAAATGATTTCCAAAATCATCAAACATTGTTAAGTCAATTTAATAAAATACAAACAATCTCCGCAAATATGGTCAGGTTCGATAAGAGAGGTGAATCAAAGTTTTTTGGTAGACCTAGTTGTTGAGAGCAATTAAAAGAATTTGTACATGATGCATCATTCTTTGTGCAATAGAGTTCTACACTTTATTTTGTATAGTTGTAAAAAGAGTATCAAGTTATTAATTTTATGACAACATGCTATGAAATTGGTTGTGAAATATTGTATATTTGGTTCATAATTCTAGTGAAACAGATACAACATATTGCTAAATTAGTTTGCAATACCATAATATTGAATTTGCACATCTATGAATTCATATAACAAAAGGAGTAATTTTCGATATCAAACTATAATACTAAAGATAAAAAATATTTAGTTAGTGCAAGTAACAAGGTATGTAAAAAACCTTACCATGCATTGACTCTAATAATGTAAGCCAAAAAAAATGAACAACAAAGATTTGGTATGAAGGAAATGAGTTTTTTTAAATTTATTTTTAAAAACTAATATATAGTAGTTTGATAATTCTTGGTTTGAAAATTGAAAATACAGTATATATCTATGAAGACCAAAAGGTGGGCATGAATAAAGAAAAATACAGCTCCTTAGTAAAAATTATTCTCACCTCTTTTTGGCAAGGTGCACAAAACAAATTTCACTTCCTCATAGAAGTTTGAATTACATTTTCCCTTATAACTTTTTAAATCTACTTTAGAAAGAAGCATGGATGTTAGTTTTGACCTTTTAAATTTTTTATTTACACAAAAATGAAGTAAATAAAAACTAGAACGTGGTTCCTTGATTATTGAACCTCTTTTCATTGCTTACTTTTTCAAATATGCCACATTTTTTTATTACCTTACAAAATTTGTGTACAAGGAAATAACATCACATACATTGTGATGGTAAAAAATTTAGAACATTTATAATGCAAAACTTTGACAACACATGAAGTATAGGTTTGTTGCAATTTTAATGTTAGGAAGAAAAAAAACTTTTTCTCCTCACTTCAAACTCTATAATCTTTCAAGCTATCAAAGATTATAGATATTTGTAAGAATTTGATTTGGATCTTTTATTTTCAAATGGAAATAATGACTTTAATTTTTTCACTCTTTGCTTTAAAATAAGTAGTTTTGAAAGGCTTTTGGTGCAACAATCAAGGAATTTTAGGGGCTAAGCTCTCATCTAATAAAATGAAACAATATTATCTTTATTCTCTTCAATATGAGAACTTTGATTGTAATTGCAATTAGAAATCATTGTTTAATATATATTTAAGATATCTTACCCTGAACGTGCTTTCAAACCACGTTGTCTCATGCATTATGTAATAAAAAACAATTGTTATAATTGCTTGATAAAAGCCCAAACAAAACCCTTGAATAAATAAATCTTCAAGATTCCATGAATCTGGTTTTTTAGATGGAGTAACAATATCCTTTGTCCAATATAAATTTGAGTTTCAGTAAAAGAGCAATTAATTAAGATGTTCATTAAAAGTATTATATTAAGAAGCACTCATCAAGTATATTGTAAATGTATGTATTATTAGTTTTTTTAGTACCAGAAGCAAAGTTATTTTACTTCATATTATAAGATGAAACTTTAAGTATTGTTCAATTTTGCATCAACAAAAAAAATTATATGGTTGAAGGAAATTTGATAATTAACCAAAAATCATAAAAGCCTCACCTTAATTAATAAGAAGCTTTCTGAAATTTGAAACAATTCAATAGCAAGCCCTCTAAGAAATTTTATTTGAAAATAAAATTACAGGAAACAAATCAAAACAATAAATTTCATCAATCATAGAAATAAATTTTGATTGTGGAATATCATTTTAAAAATATAATTTACAAGTAGAATAAGAACATAAAATCTATATTGTTAATCCTCTATATAGGAAATAACTGGATATGAATATCTAATTAATTAACGCTTTCTTTAGTTGTTATAGGGTGTATCAATACAAAAAATTGATTTGTTGTAAAATAAAACCTCGTGAGAACATAATTTTTTTATAAATCATAAAGGTAATCAATTTATGGAAAATAAAGAGTGAAAGTAGAAAAATCTAAGATGTATTGCAAGTAGTTTATTGCATGGAAAATAGAGTCATAAAAAATCTCTTTAAATTAAGATTTTTGTGCCAAAGAAACTAATTTTTAATCACATGTTCGATCCAAATATAAGTTTTTAGAAAACGGTTCTAATTTTTGGAATTTAAATTGCATACACATTATATGCATTTTGGAAGACTTATACCCTACTTTGGAGTTGTATGCTACTTTGGATACTAGAAAATGCATTGTTGAATTCAACAAATATATTTAGCACTTATAAATAAGTATTTATAAATAAGCACTTATAAATAGAATTTCACATTTTCTATGGTATTTGATGGATGTAAGAGAATAAATTTGTATTGAAATTTTGTTTTAAAAAAAAATTATTTTTGTACAAATGCTAATGTCTCTTCCTACATACAATGCTTCCATTTTGGTTAATATAAATTCCAAATCACTGTATACACTATTAAGCAGATGGGATTAAAAAAACCATTATAAATATTTATTTCAAAAAAAAATATCAAAATAAAGCTAATAAATTACAAAACACCTTTAAACCTATTTGATTTAATTATTTGAAGTTACTTACAAGATTCTATTGATTGATTAAGTTGTGCACTCAACCTATTGTACAAGTTACACTACATATTGATAAGAATTGTAGATACCATATTCTGTTATAATAATTATTGGATGTTGTTCATTGATCAAGTGCAACCATATAAAATTAGAAATGGAAATTAGAAGCTCAATTTCAATCACAAGTAGCTCAAAGAAAGAAAACCAACATAAATTCTACTAGTGCTATTAAAGTCTTCAGAGAGTGTTGTTTTTTTGGAATTAAGTAAACATCCCTTGTGTTTGAATAGTTTTAATAAAAATATTGTAGTGCCTTACTGACCAGAGTCGTAAACGATAAAATCGTTAAGACTCAATCCGGGTGTGATGAACCAGAACCGGGCTCCAACCGTTATAAACGGAATCGGAATCTAACGGATATAACCAAAACCAACTAAGGGAAATGATTACTAGACGACTAATAAACAGTTATGCCAGAAGGCAAGCTCCTCATCTTTTCTTGCTTCGATTTCTTGTCATTTAGTGGCGCTGGAGGTAAAGGGTAGTTGTCGTGTAAAGAAAGATCGATAACCACAACAGATCGAGAGTCCTAACCAACATCAAATAAACGAAAAACATACACTAAAATGAGTATACGTAATACACCCTCAAGTGCCCCCCTTAGCGGATAAAGAGACCCTCTATCCAGCTAGGACCAAACAACACTAATAAGACTAAACGCCACGGTGATGTCGCTGCAACAACTGTACGCATCCAGCCAAAGATGTCGCCGTCATCGAATCAATAAGCATATGAAGAAGTAACAAAGAGATGGTAGGCCGGGTGCAATGTGAGCCCCATCTTTAATCGCCTTAGGCAATTTTGTTGCCAATCCCTTGGTCAATCTCCACGTTGCCTATCCCTGAATCGAAATCAGGAACTCCAACTGGATGGCAACGTACCACACAATGACAAGTCCACGAGGAATTCAAGCCGTTTCATCGGTTGAAATGTGACTCGAAGACCTCCGACAACGAGGGCAAGTCCAATCCCCGGACGGTAGAGTAGAGAGAGGCGGCATCAAGCAAGCCATATGCCAACCACGCTGGCAATGGTCACAAAGCAACATAGTAGCCGCACCCTTCTTCTCACCACACACAAAACATGGAAGACCCTGTGGCACAATGGCCAACTCAGGATGCACGGAGCCATCAATGGGCAAATGGCAGGGGGCGCAGTTCTTGGAGTGCTCCCGACACTCCCGGCCATCTTTGCCTTCCAGCAACAAGATGCCACTTGGCAACACATCCTTCACACGAAGAATGGTGCGCCCGGCCTTGACGTCTAACGTCGTAGGCGCCTCACGTTGCAAATAAACGTAATCTCCAGTGGAAAAACGCCGCAACTGAGGTCGATAAGCGCCGCTGCGAATGCGAGCGTACCGTAACGTGTTGCGCTGCTGAGCGATAGATAAATTCTCCATGGCCATTGGCATGGCCCGCTTGAAGAACTCCGCCCGATCACGCAGACACTGGATCCAGACCTCTGGATCATCCAAGTCCACAACTGGGGCCAACTTCTCCCGTACAGAATTGGGTAGAATCGGCTCCCGTCCGTACAACAACTGATACGGACTGAAAGCGGCCAAAGAGGCCTGCCGGCTAAACCGGTGTCCCATGGCGATCCATGGTATCATCAGATCCCAATCACGGTGGCCACCCTGAAGTAATCCATACTTCCGTAGTCCACGCTTGACGGTCTGAACCACACGCTCCGCCAAACCGTCTGCTTCCGGATGATCCCGAGAAGTGGTACGGTGGTCAATGAAAGCCTTGGTGCACAAAGCCTCGAAAGCACCAAGGAACTCACGCCCTTGGTCAGTCAACACCTCAGCTGGAGCTCCAAAACAAGCGAGCACCCGGTCAAGAAATGCCATGGCCGCCAACTCCGAGGAGTTCTGTGGTAGTGCCACAAGCTCAATCTACTTGCTGAAGTGCTCCACCATCACCAACACATACTTGGCTCCACGTGGGGTGACAACAAGTGGCCCGGCAAAATCCAGAGACCAACGCTAGCCCAAACCCATGATGGGCAAAGGCTGCAACTGTGGTGACAAGGTGTTGAAGTTGGATCTGACCCGATCACAGACTTCACACCGTGAAACGTACGTGGCAACCTGCTGATACATGCCGGTCCACCAATATTGACTGTGCAACATCGAATGAGTCCGCCGGACGCCAAAATGACCAAGGTCTTCGTGTACCTGCCGTACCAACGAAGCCCTCTGATCCGGTCTGGGAACTATGCGCCTAGTTCCATCCGGCTACAACCGAAATAGAAGGTCGTTCTCCCAACGGAACCTCGCTATCCGGTGTCCAACTCGATCGCGCTCCATGGCCGAAAGAACGGACGGAAGTGTGCCATGTTGCAGCTTGTGCAAGATAGGAACGTCTTCCCACACGTCGCTAATAACCTGGGCCTTGTCCGATTCCTCATCTGCTGCCATATCAGGCAACGCCGACGTGGATCCGGACATCAATGTGAGGTAGGCTGCTGCATGCCACCCCGGGACTGACTCCCTGTCACAGTCCCCATGCCACCTGACACCAGTCAAATCTTCCTCCGATGGACTTGGATTGCGAGATAGACCATCCGCATCCAAGTTCGTGATGCCCGCTCGGTGTACAACCTCAAAATCATACTCCTGGAGCAACAAAGCCCACCTGGCAAGCTTGCCAGTAAGCTTGTCAGACTCCATGAGCCACTTCAAAGGCTGGTGGTCGGTCACCAAAGTAAAACGCTGCCCATACAAGTAGGGTCTAAAATGAGCTATGGCCCAAACCGCGGCCAAGGCCTCCCCCTCATAGGACGAATAGTTGGACTCCGCGTTGTTGTTGCTCCTAGAAGCAAACGCCACAACGTACTCCCGTCCTTCATCATCCTTTTGAGTCAACACGGCTCCCAATCCTACCGCACTCCAATCCGTGTGCAAGTGGAAAGGCCGTATAGCATCTGGACGTCGCTGTACAAGCGCTGAACCGAGCTTCAGTTTCAAAGTAGCAAACGTCTGCTGCTGCTCCCGTCCCCAAGTCCATGGCTGATCCTTCCCCGTGAGAATAGTCAACGGCTTGGCAATCAAGCAGAAGTTCTTGACAAACCGGCGATAGTAATTTGCTAGGCCAAAAAAAGCTCTTAGCCGTGACACGTCGATTGGGGCTGGGATCTTCTGCAGCGAGTCAACCTTCGCCTGCTGCACGCCAAGACCTCCTCGAACAATCATATGTCCCAAGTATGGCAACCGGTCATGGAAGAATTTGCATTTGCCATGGTGCAAGCGCAATCCCCACTACCGTAGCCTCTTGAACACCGCCTGAAGATGCCTCACATGCTCCTGTGGGCTGCTACTAAAAATGATAACATCATCAATGTAGCATCGGGCAAACGGTAAACCGGTCAACACCCGGTCCATCACCCTCTGAAACTCAGCGGGTGCGTTCTTGAGGCCAAATGGAAGAAACTTCCAATGGTAGAGCTGATCTCTCCCATCCAGATCAACTCCCCAGAACGCCGTCTTCACCCGGTCTTCCACCATCAATGGTAACTGGTGGTAACCGGACCGCAAATCCAGAGTACTAAATACTCTGGCGTGTCCCACCGCATCAAACAACTCCTCTGGCGTGGGCATGGGATACCGATCCGACTTGGTCTTACGATTGACCGGTCTATAATCCCCACACATCCGCTTCTCCGTCCAGTTGCCAAAGATGTCCTTCTTCGATGGCATCACCGTGGTACAAGCGTACTCGCCGTTGGAGAGCTCAATCAAACTGGCGGCCAACAACTCCTGACAACGAGTCTGAACCCCAACTTTCTCAGATGGACTGAGCTTGTACGGTCGTCGGAAGATCGGGTGGTCATCCTCCAACTGAATGTGAATCGGTTTGCCTCTATAGCCCTCCAAATCATGGAGACTAAAGGCAAAACAACTACGATACGAACGTATAAACGCTCGTACCCTTCGTGCCTCGGCACTAGTAAGATGTGGCCCCAAATCCAGAGGCCAATAATCAAACTCTGTGGTCTCCTTCTCCACCGTAGAAGACTCACCGCGTACCGGCACGGCCGGTGATTGCTACTTGGTAGCAGAGAGGGCATTAATGCCCCCAGACCCCTCACTCACGGGATCTACAGAAAATCCCATGTCGTGATGATAAAACTGGGAAAAGATATCTCGAGCATCCTCACGGCCAAAGTCCTCTTCCAAGGCTACAAAGACACGCTGAGCACGAAGCTCATCAGCTCCATGCCTCTTCAAACGAAAAAGCAACTCCGCTTCCTCGATCTCTGTGAGATGTGGCACCGCTGCCCCCTGACCATCAGAGTCTGCCCCCAGCACGCATGGATGGTCACTTGAACGGCGTTGAGCGGCGAAACAGAGGCCACATATCCAAACAAGGGTGTTGAGGTCAATGGCTTGATCCAACAAATAACGGCGTTGGCCCTCAAAGATATCCGGTGCGGCGGTGGTGCCTGTCAAAAAGCCCATCGCCCGCTCCCTCTCATCGGCAGAAGGCTCCTCGAAAGTTTGGGAAGAAGAATCCCAAACCATGCTCGGACAGCGTGTCCTGAAGGCAAAAGAGCCTGGATAGCACATCAAAGTGGGAAATGCCCCCCGAGTGAAACCAACGCGGTTGACCACCGCCAATGGTGGCTCATCATCCTTTGTAACCTCCGTGGAAACACGGTGGTTGTCTAAAATGTCATCGACCTCACGGCGCACGGGCCGTTGCACTTGAGCAAGTGCAAAAGTGAGCGTCGTGGATGATGCCATGTTGGTCCAAATCCAACGTGGCCGATGGGCGTAAGATCCCAACGCCGTGGCATCAACAAACGTAGGGGGACCAAGAAGGTGATGGATGTACGCCCCATCCTCACGCACTTTCGTCCGTGTATCTCCCAATAGGGGTACATTCTCAAAAATGTACCCCGGTGGTGTCGATTGGTGGGTAATCCACCACTGGACGAGCCTGAGCAAATCCGCAAAGAGACCCGACCGTGGATCATCCAAGCCACGTCCACTTCCCGCCCGTGAGTGGCCTTGGCAAGGCCATCCGGCAATCACCAAGTCCACGTGACCTAACTAGCGAAGATCATCCTCACTGATCAACGTCACATCACGTGGCAACTTGCCAAAACACCCTCGAATCGCAGAAGATGGTAACTACTCTGGATACAACGCCAAAAGACGCTGAATGTGATGGTGAGCGGCACGGTTGGCTGTAAAGCCACTATCCACGTGGATATACCGTCGTACCTTGAGCCCGGCCTCCAACACAGCCGCGAGCCCCGTACCGATACTGGCAAATAACTCCACAAGGGTAATACCCTCAACGGTGGTCGCCACTGAATAGTACGAGCCAACAACGGAGTGGAAGAGTCCACTGAAGGCAGTGGAGCATCAAGAGCATCCACGATCTCTCCACTACGACAAGTGAGCTCCAACGGTGTCCCCCACGGCAGAAGCGGATCCTTGCAATGACGGGCAGGGATCGCCAATGGTGAGTGCTCGCGTGAATCTTCCACCACAGACATAAATGCATATGTCTCCTCCAAAAGTGAAGAAGCACACGGCAAGTCTGATGCCAGAGCACTGCACCCAAACATAGCGTCTGTCGTCGAAGTCACCGCGCTAGCTGCGAAGACTACGGGGATGAGCTCCTTCCTACCATCACCAGCAGACCACCCTGGCCTAATCCAGGCCTCCTCCGTCCAGTTATCCACCCCAAATCCAAGTGGATATAGTGCCTGCTGGCCCACCAAAATATCGTAGTTGCTGGCGCAAGTAACAGCTGTGGGGCTCCATTTCCACATGGTGTCGGAGTTAACTTTAAATCCGGTTAAAACAAAAAAATTAGTTAAGTAGTTATGATAGTTTCCACTAGGATTCATCCTATAGTCGTCAGAAAAGAATAATGACGAATGGATCGGGTTGCGAACCCTAATTAAGCCAAAATCTGTTAAAATCGGAGCCGGAGGAGTTACCGGATTTTAGGGGCAGACAGTTATTCGGAACCGTCAGCCAGAACTGTCGCCATCAACTGTCATCATGACTCCGTACTAACTGCCGGACTACTTAAGGATGGGGTTTGGGGGGAGAACTCTTTCTTCTCCATTCCTTCGTCGCGTGCAAGGTTTTCGTCTTCAGGCTTTCTTCCTCTCCCTCTTTCACTTCCTCGCTCCCGGTTTCTAATCTCTGGCCGTTACGGTTTGAAGCTTAGACGGTTCGAACGGACGTGTGTCCGTTAAGGAGTGCTTTTGTGAGGACGGTGCGTGCAGGGACTACCTTGAGAGACGGTGAGGATTTAGGAGGCCCTCATGAAGTCTGTACCGATGGCTAAGAAGAAGAGGACGGATAGAGACGGGCGCGACAAAAGAGACGAAGAGCCGGCCGCGGGACTTCCCCCTTTGGCCCGAGTCCTTCCGGACATCCCCGAGGACCTGGACGAATTTAACCTCCTGAAGTCGAGCCTGAAGACTATGGGGTGCGAGGGTTTGCTCGAAGTCCCCTGGGGTATGCGGGAAGAGGTCTACGTCCAGGAGCTTATCGGCGCTCCGGACAAGAAGTACCAGGGGTTACTGAGAGCCCATCCGGAAAACTTGGGAGTTCCGGAATGGTCCTAGGCGTACGACTTCCGGGGCGGACGCACCAAAGTGGTGGAACGACGAGACGAATTCTTGGTAGACAAATTTGCGAGTCCGGCTGACCCAAAGGACGGCTACAACATGCAGGACCTTCGGCATCTGGACGCCCAGCTCGTGCTAGGGTTTTTAAACCCTATCTTCCATCCGGAAAAGCCGAAGCGGGTGGTGGCAAAGTGGGCCTGCACCTTTCTCGGGGCACTCCGGAAGAAGATAGTAGTGGATTGGGGAACGCTTATGACGGACATGATCAACTGTCTGGTAGCCAACCTCCAGAGGGTGAAGAAGACGGCAACCCCCTTAGCCTCCTATGTGGTGCACCTCTATGCACACCACCAGCAACTCACTACGGCGGAAGTCCGGAAGTACGATATCGTCTTCAACTTCCAGAAGTACGGAGGGGACGAGTCTGAAGAGGAAGAATCCAGAGAGGGAGAGCCAGCGCCGGAAGCAGCCACCACCAGCACTCCGGAGGGCCGGAAGGCTCCAAAGAGACCTCGGGGGAAAGAACCTGCGACGGAGAGTCCGGGCATCCGTAGCTCTTCTGCATCATCCGGAGAAGACGAGTCTGGACCCTCAGAAGGGACCAACCGGAAGAGGAGAAAGGTGGACCGGGACGACTCCAAGGGTCAACTCAAGCTGATGGATGAGCTCACCCACGACATTGGCTGGTGTTGCAGTTTGTAGAGTAAGTATTCCTCCGGATAACACTTAGTTGGAGCTAAATGTGCCCGGAATGGTCGCTCTAAATTCGTTCCCTCAGAGATCTATTGCTTCTTCTTGGAATGATAAGTAAGCTATCTGCTATCCTTCTACCACACGCCAGTTAGCATTCCTATTCTACGCCTTATCTATTCATCTGGATTCCTCCGGACGTCCGATGTGGTTTCCTACTATTTTCCGGATCCTTCCAACTTCCGGAAGGTCAGATGGAGTTTTTCTTCCGGAGTTTTTAAACGAGTGGCCGGGTACCACTGATCCTATTTGTGTAAGTGGCCGGATTCCCCACTGCCTTGTGACTTTAAGTGGCTAGACACCCACTCTCCCTATATTGCTAATCGGTCGTTGGTTTGTTGTTTTTGGATGCACTCTCTCACATTATCCGGAAGGCCTTCCGGATATGGTCACTCAGAGGCTCACCCAGGCTACAACAACATTCTGGGGGATGATTAGTGGTTCGGTGAGGTGTGAAGGGTAGATCGGCAGTTGGTCTTCCTTCTAGACATACACCACAGGCTTTTCCATCTATCGTAAGGGGAAATTCCGGTCGCAACCAGAATCCGGGTTCACACGGAGTCTCCGTGCCCTAGGAGCTACCAGGCCCACCACCTAAAGTACCCTCCCTCCCCCTCCAGGCTTCTCCCGCTCACCAAGGATCGTCAGACTCGATCTAACCTCTCCTTCAGCTGTTCCGGGCGCTCTCCCACAGCAAGTCCCAACCGATTAGACTAGATGCTTATCTGTGAACCACTTCAGCTTCCACAACTATTCCTCTAATCATCAACCACAATGGGCCCTATCTTTCATTCACGAAATGATATATGCCAACATAACTTCAAGACGAGAAAGTATACTAACAGCAAATATCCTTCGGGAGGAAGAAAAAAGACCCTAAGCCAGCTACGGCTCCCGTCTCAAGAGCCCGCTACCACTGATCTAGAAACGGATCTAAGAAACTAAAAATCCGGAAAATCCTATTCTAAAAGTGAAAGGGATATTATCCCTAGAAATCCGGAATTCAAACTCAGATCCGAAAGTTTCGGATCTGAGATCCGATTTCTACGGATCTAACTCAAAACTAAAAAAAACTGTCTTTAGTCTTACCGCATGATAGCCGGGTGCAAACTTGAGCCCCATCGTTAATCACTATCAGACTTTTAGCCCTAAAGATTCTAATCTACGGAGTTACTTGGTTCCGCCTCCGACTGCTACGGCGTGAAGGGGTAACCTCTGCTGGAACGGTGCCGGCCTCGGTTTGCGCCGGAGTGGCTGCTAGTGGCTCCGGTGAGGTGGTCGGCGTCGGCATACCTGGTCCGGATGTTGCATCCGGGTCCTCTGTTGTGACTGCCTGGCCGGATGGTGCATCTGCACGGTCTTCAACGTCCGAAAGGTCCCGGAAGCTACCGCTGGGGCTGACCACCATGGGTGTCGCTGCCGAGCTTCCGGGTAAAGGGTCCGTCACTGGTGGCCCCGGAGAGAGAGATTCTGAGGGAGTTCGGAAGGGCAAGGGTGGTACTGCCTGACTCTTGGCACCTGTTCCCACTTCTGCATACTCTCCGTGCTTGGGAAGGCCACCCCATTCCAACTCATAGGAGAGCTGAAATTCGGCGTTCCCACGAGATCATTGAACTGTCCGGTGAGTGACTTTGCTGTTCCAGATGCAGGGCTGGGTGAAGAGCCGGCCGGAGGTTGGGTGGGAGAAGCAGCTGCCGGACCGGGTGGGGATCCGGACGGGCGTGCAGTGGTTCCGGACGGATCTGCCTGGGTTCCGGATGGTCCCGCAGCGTCTGGAGCAGGTGGTGCCGGAACTGGAGGGGGAGCTCCTGGTACTGTTGAGGTGGCCGCCACAAGATCCCTTGCTAGCTCCTGCATCTTGGACCAGGTGCTCTCCATTTTCCGGCTGTGATCCACCAGGAACCGGATCACATGCCCCCTGTTGAACTTCTCGTTCTTCTCCAAGCTCGTTGTGTAGAGTAATGCCCGGTTAACCGTATCCACCAGGAACTCCAACGTTGTGCGAATATCGGTCAGTGTCTGTGAAGTTGCCCGGACCTTTGTTTCTGCCACCACTCGGGCATGCTGTGCTGCATCCCGTGCGGCTTCCGCCTGCCGGACCTGATCCCAGAGCCGGGTGTTTACCTTGGTTATGGTGGCGTTCTCCTGCTCCAGTCTTGTGACGGAATCGTGCTTCTCCTTCATCTCTCTGAGCTGGGCGATGAGGTGAGTGGTGTCCTCCAGTCCGACTACCTCTAGGATGGCCATGATCATGGCATGCCTCTCCCGGATCTCTCCTTCTTGGATCCTGGTCCTCCAGACAATATGTCTGCAGAGCTCGTGGACGTCCACGGGAATGTCTCCAATGATGCTTGGGACAAACGTCGGTCCCGGCTCTGATCCGTTCGCGAATCGTTCGTCTTCTGGGGCCGGTTCCGGTGCCGTTGCCTGCGCTGCGGTTGGTGGTGCTACGGGTGGGCTCTGCGCCGGGATTGTTGACAACGGCCGGCAAGCTCCCGGGGTCTCCGGAGTCCTCTGCACCGAACGACTCCGCTTCCGGTTTGGTCTTCGAAGTATGAAGGGGGATGACGACTTCTCCGTGTCAGAGTCCGTCGATTCATCCAGTTCCTCATCTGTTTCCATCCCTCCGTATGACTGGATGGTGAGCAGGCTATCGTACTCGGCCTGCTCATCCGGACCCAACATCTTCTGCTTGGCGTACATGTGAGCCAGGTAGGTGGAAAGCGGGGATGGGGTTTTCCGGGCTTTCGGCACGTTCTTCACCATCCTATCAATCTGCTCGTCCATGATGGCCGCCTAGTCGACGGACAGCTTCCCTCTCATCGAGCCCAGGATCAGTGTTGCTAGCTTGGCCACTATCCGTTTCGATTTCTCGGGATGGAAAATAGGGTTGAAGAATGCCATTACTAACCTGGCGTCCGGATCGGTGAGGTCGCTGAGGACATACCCGTCTTTAGGGTTACCCTACGCGCGGAATTCGCCCTTCAGGATGGCGTCGTCACGTCCGCCACCTTGATTGTTCCCGCCCGGAACTCGTAGGTGTCTCTCCAGAGTGCCGTGGTCCAGACCTCCGGATGCGCCCTAATCTTCTGCGCGTATTGGCTTGGTGGCTCTCCCAGGAGCTCCGTCATCATCGTTTCTCTCTGGAAGGCCCACGGTGTCGCTAGAAGACCTTCACAACCCATGATCTCGAGGTAGCTCTCTAAAACCCGACAGGTCTTGACCGGCTTCGGAATCTCCGGAGTCACCTTCTGCAGCACCAGTGTTTTGGTAGCCCGAGCCTTGCCCTTCTTGCCCGCCATCCGTGCCCACCTCTCCGTGAACTTGCGCCTCGCAATGTTGTCAAGAAATCCTGCACGCACTGTCCTTACCAAGTCCCTCTTGCTAACCTAATTTGGCTCTACCGTCCTTCACCAAGACCGGATCCAAAACCCTAAGAGAATGCGAGAAGTGGACAGAGAATGAGCCTGCTGGAAACCCTAAAAGATTGGTGCACAGGGCTGCCAGTCGCGTTTTGTATCTGACGCACTTGTACGGAAAACCGTTATGCGTCATGATGGCATTTCCGGGTCCGGCTGTAACCGTCCTCCGGTTTTGCAACTTCCGGGAAGGGTGCTGTAACTACCTTCATCAGGAATTCCGGCGCAGCACTAAAATCTTATTCTGTTCTATGAACTACTTATGCTCTTATGGCCGACTAACTAACTAATTTTTCTAATTTTTTTCTTATTTTCTTCCGGATTTGGTATTAAGTTCCGGAAGTATGTGGGGACAGCTTCCCACAGCTGGAGGGTTGGGCTCCTCAAGGAGACCAACTACATCATCACCAGCAGCGTGGAACCAATCTTCCGGAGTCTGGGCGTCGAACGGCTGGAGGACGCCATTAACAGGGTGGAGGAAGTCCGGAGCCGAGAGGTGGGATCGAAGGCGCTGCACACTCAGATCGCTTCTCTATACAAGGCAAGTAACGATATGGAGAGGAAGATGAAGCAGTACCTAGCGGAGGCGGCTGTGGCGGTGAGTCGGTGACGGCCCGGAAACTGGCCGAGAAGAAGGCCAACGCTTCCGCAGCGGCTTTACTGGAAGTCCGGGCCTTCTTGGACATACCGGTCGACGTGATCAACCGAAGCCGGCTCTTCACCGAGCTGGTGGAGAAGAAGGAGAAGGTCACCCGGGCCAACATCATCCGGTTCCTCCTTGACCAGGCTGACAAGATGGGAAGGACTTGGGAGCAGATGAAGGTGCTAGTCGACAACATTGTCGTCGAATTTCCGGAAGAACCTGCAGCACCTGGACCGGAAGGCACGCCGACCACAACTCGAACAAGAGCCACTCCGGAACCACCGACCAAGACCACCCCAGCGCCGGGAACCTCCGCGAATCCGGAGTCCTTGGATACTCCGCCACGGACACCAACGGAGGGGATCGTGCCCCCTAATCTGAGTACCAGCGAGATCCTGAAGACGCTTCCGAATCTCCTGTCGCCACCCACTATGCGGCTTCCAGATCCTCCGACAGAGGGCGGCCTTCCAGCTCCTCCAAGGTCAGTGTCATGGAGGTTAGCATCCGGAGCCAGGAGTCCGTCCGGAAGCTACAGGGACTTGGTCCAAGAGACCGGGTCAGTTTCCGCGGCAGGTACCCGAGCACCTCCGCATCCGGAAGGATCTCCGGCCCAGCCCCCTCTACCACCGGACGCCAGGACTCCAGTGGTGGTTGTTCCCTCACCAGCCGGCCCGGCCAACAGGAAGACCAACCTTTCCCCGGCGGCTTCAAAGAAGGCAAAGGGTAAGGCGCGCGTTCCGGTGGAGATTTCCCCCTCCCACCGGAGTGGGAGAAATCGGGGTCCCGCTGCTCCTACTTAGGGTTAAACTAGGTTGTAAGTTTCTTTTTGTTTATCTCTTTTTCTCAGGGTTAGAGTCCGGATCAGCAGCGACTAACGATGGGGCCCCAAGTGCACCCGGCTGCTACCGGAATCAATAGCCAGGTTTTGTTAGAGAAGGAAGTCCGGAGTCCAGGAACTGTTCCGAGATTTTAGGATCTGAGATCCAATCTGGGACTTTTCCGGATTTCTCGGATCTTTTAGATAAGATCTAGCGGATTTCCCGTAGTCATAGGTAGAAGGAAATCGTGTTAAACTGATCTCCGGTCAATACCGGAGTTCTCCCCTAAGATAGGAAGAAAAAGCTTGATACCAGTTACTAGATAAAATAACCATAGCGAGCCATGAGTCTCTGATCCGGAAATTTACAGTCATACCCCCCGGAATGCCGTTGTAGCCGGGTTAGTCTCTGCGTGACCGCATCCGGAAGGCCTTCCGGATGTCGTGAGAGTCGAAGTCCGGCAACAGCAATCGAATTACCAGTTAGCATAGTAGGAAGAGTGTTGTTTGGTCACTCTAAGAATCCGGACAGTGGGTGCCTAGCCACTTTAAGTCATAGGGCAGTGGGAAACCCAGCCACTTACACAAAACCGGGTCAGTGGACTCCGGCCACTCGCTTAAAAACTCCAGGAGACTCTCTGAGGAGGAACAGAGACTAATCAAACTACCCTCCTGATTTCCGGAACCTCTTTTCCGGAAACCATTGTATAAAATTTGGATCCGGACGGATCCGGATCTGACCTAAAAAATATAGGACTGTAGCTAACTCGTAACCGAATTGCTTTGGTAAGATTAGTAATCCGGGGTATGGGAAGAAGATATTTAGGTCTCTGTGGGAACGAACCGGAGCGGTTACTTTGGGGAGCTTTTAGTGACGATTGGGAGTAACCCGGAAGAATACTGTCTCTACGAACTGCAACAACAGCGCACTGAAGGGAGACATGGGAGAACAATGGACCAGATCCCACGCCAAACATCAAGTGCAACGGATGTCGGGTGTAGCCCATGGCCTTCTCCGTGCCCCCAACCGATGTAACAATCGTGAATGGACAAGGCTCGAGGTCCAAAGCACCTAGACCCAAATCCTGGGCTAGCTGCTTGCCAATCATCACTGGCTGAGCCCCAGAATCCAACATAACACGTAGGGGGGTAGCTTGAGTGGAGTTGCCATCCGTACGGCCTACCACCATGACTCCATCGTCATTCACCAAACGTACCACCCCTGGACGCACACTGCGTCGCTCCCGTGCCGACCGGGCTGCAACGTCAGACAAATAAGCCACTCCAGAGATCAAGGCCCGATCCCCGGACGACTGCTCCATAGGTGTGGAAGTGGCATTGGCCTCAAACGCGGAAATAGCCTCCGCCGCCAACTTGGCCCGCATTGCCACCAAATCCTCCTCAGTGGGTGGAGCGGTCACTGCCTGTGACACCTCCAATGACGGAATGGGCACCTTGCCTTCTAACATACTACCCGCCAAGTGGAATACACCGGATGGTTGAAAATCCGGTGTGAGAAAGTCCACACCAGCAAACACCGGCAATAGCAACACCTTATACGCCAAGGTGTGTGTAACATCTCCAAGACTGGAAGAAACCGGTGGGACCGGAATCGAAGTGGGAGCAGCAGTAGAAGTAGCCGCATCCGCGATGTTGAACGAAAGAGGGAGCCGGGACTGACCAATGTGGTCCGGCAAACCCGCATGACGTGAACGACCGCTACTACCCGGCACAGTGGAAGAGGGTGCCACCGCCTGTGTAATGGTCTGAGCACGAGTGGCAACCGCTGCCACCACCTCCCCCGAAGCGCCATACAAGTAGCGATCTAAGGCTGAAGATGAGCCCTGACCCGTCACCACTGGCCGTGTGTGTGCCACTTGCCCCAAAGAAGCCATCGCGCTCATCTGCTTCTTTAGCTCCACCAATTCGGATTGAAGTGACTTCACGGCATCCGATCCAACAGCCGAAGATCTTGGGTGCTTCTCCGGGTGAAGAGAAAAGCAGTTCTCATCACTGTAGCCAGGCTTGCCACATTGACAGCATGTCACAAGCTTCTTCCACTTGCCCCCAGTCCTCTCCGTAAGCTTGGCCGCCTCGGTCTTGGGCTTGGCCTTCGTCACCACTGCCTCCTTCTTCATCGGACAATTGGGGTCCCCCTTGGTGTGACCGGCCTCTCCACAAGCCCAACAATGCACAACCTTTTCAGGTTGTGCTTCTGCCAAATTACTAGTCGCCGTAGCAAGCTTCTTGGGCTTCGGAGTGTAAGCCCAAAAATAGACCCCCTAAGAGAATCAATTTTTAAACCTACAAGGTCCTATTGTTACACCACTTAAACCATTCTTTATGCTTAACTGTAAATTCTAATTTTTACTGGATTTGGATCTTTGGCATATCTATTTATATATTCAGAATTTAATAGTACTATTACTTTGACCCAGTTAAGTGGACTCGGTTAACTTTTCCTTGTAATCAAACACTTAACTCTGGATAAATTTAAATAGGTCTAAGTAATTATCTAATTATTTGTTATGGGATAATTATTATTATTATTTTTTGGTTTGTTTTATTTTATTATTTTATTATTTTGTGTTTAGGTCGGATGATCAGGCCTGATCCAGATCCTGTTTTGTGGCAGCAACTTCGGCAGCCCTTATCTTTTGATTCGGGACTCCGAATCCAAAAACATTTCCTCTCACAATGATCAGCAACTCATTTCCAACTTGAATGAACCACTTAGAACCAATACCAGCAGGCCGAGGACATAGAAACTACCATCACAAGAATTTTCCATGCACCAACGATCTCAACACATCATTATGAACCAAAGACGAACTGATGCATACAAAATAGAGTCAATGGGCTGTCGACCGGTTCAGCTCTGATGGAACTTGTGGCCAAATACCTAATTCTGGCAAAAATTTACCAGCGCTTTCGCATGAGATTCAGCCACCAGAATTTGAACACCTTGCTCCTCGCAGCTCTCCAACACCTTCTCTCCGGATCGCACCGCGCGCGCAGGCTCTTGATCTCTCGCACACACGCCCGCAGCTCCGCGACAAGCCGGGTGACGACCTCCGGCAATTCACACCAGACTCACACTTCGACACAACACCTGTGGTCAGAGGCGTTTACAAACGCCGGCACCCTCCAGATCGATCCTCCTCCTCGAGTCTTCTCCAGCTCGTGCCAACTCCTCCGTGCACTCCAGCGCGCTCTCTCAACACCAAAAAAATAAAAAAAACGGCTCTCTCTCCCGAGCTCAGAACCATACCTCGTGATCAATTCACGGACCCCGCAATCCCAGCAGCCACAACACCGACCGCCTCACACACACAAGAAAAGAAAAAAAAATAAGCATAAAAAAAACCCGCACCTCACACCTCGCACACCCTCTTGCGAGCCTCTCCTCGCCGAACAGCTTCCCGGAACCGAGCCCAGCTCGCGCGAGCTCCTCTCTCTCCGCGCACTCCGCGCGTTCTTCCCCCAAAAAACCACATAGGTCCGCAGCTCGCCCACGCTCGCGGGAACTCCTCTCCCACGCAGCCGCGACGCATGCACACGATTCTCCTTTGCGCGCCCAGATGCGCACCTCTCAACAAAACAGCACCACGAAAAACCGGAGAGCTCCAGCCTCTGATCCTCCAGCTCCCCTGCTCGCAGGAGCTTCTTGCTCGCGCGCTCAGCGGCGCACCTCTCCCAACAGCACACAAAAACGAGAGCTCCAGCTCCCGATCCTCCAGTTCTCGCACACACAGGTGCGCAAAGAAAAAAACGACTCTCTCACACAGGTGCCCTAAAAAAAAAGAAAACAACACACGAAAACAACGAGCTCCAGCTCGCTTGCTCGCAGGAGCTCCTCTCCCACACGCCGATCGCGGTGCACACACACTCACACGATTCTCCTTCGCGCGCCCAGCGGCACCTCTCGAACGGCTCTCCAAAAACAGAGAGCTCCAGCTCTCCTCGCCAGGGATTCCGCCTGGCTCCTCCCTTCCTCCTTTTTTTTTTCCTTTTTTTTTCTCTGCCTATTTCTTTTTCTTCCCCGACAAGACTGGCTTAGTTTTAATGAGGCAGCCCATGACCTCTCACAAAAGTGCAGGATTGGCTACTTACAGCCGTTTTGGCATGGTTTAAATTTATCACGAGCATTAACTCGCCGCTTTGCTCCTGACAAGCCTCCCTAAAATTAAATCCATGGTGGCAAGAATTGTCATGTGGCATGTGCATGGGAAAGCACATCCAACCACTTCCTTTTTCTTTTTTTTCTTTTTTTTCCATTTTTCTTTTTCTTTTGATCTTTTAAAGACTATTACACTAGATCTAATACTATCTACTGATGACTTTCAATTTACTTATAAATTCAAAAACTAACCACACAGCCGGACTCCCAGCACCCTAATTAGTCTACCTTAATTTCCTTAGCATTTTTTAAGGTTCCTAAGTATTTTTCCCGAACGGCCAACCCGCCGATCCACTAGTCAAACCCTAGAAATAAATAGCAATTCAACTCGGAAAATTCTAGAAATCTTACCACTACTTCTACCTGCTAGGAGACACTCTTCCAATTTTTCCCATATTTTTTGACCCATTTCTCAAATTTTAGTCATTTTCCAAAGACTTTTCTTTCCATTGTTTATCCTTTTCTTCATTTCCATTCTACTTCCACTACACTTTCAAGCATATTAGTAGGAAGGAGGACGAATGGGAAGTTTAATGTCACATCATGGCTCTAGGCCTATTAATCTAGGAATTTGACCCTAATAGATGGGTTGTCCACCAATTTAACTAAAACTTGGTTAATACTATCAAAAAACTCAAAAAAATGAAGAAAAAGAGTGAGGGCGCACTTTGGCCACTCACACGGAGCATCCATGAGCGACGTGACCAAGTCTGTGGCCTCGCTCACACCCAACGCCCGGTCAAGCGCTTCCACCTCGGCGAACGCCTGAGCCAAGGTCGCGTTGCCGTGGTACCGGAAGAGCAAATGCGGACCGATCAACTCTACCATCCGCTTGTCGAGCTTGGAGATAAAAATCTTCACAAGCTGGCGCTCCGTGAAGACATCACCAACCTCCGCCGCCAACCGCGCCAACCGTGTGTACATGGTGCGTGGCGTGTCTTCCTTCTCACGGCGGAAGTCCTGCATGCGGTGCATCTGATCGCGCCGAAACCCCCCGTACTCCACCTCCAGATGCGCCATGAACTGCGCCAGAGGATCGAAGGCTGGCGGGTTGCTAACCGCCACCAATGCCGCACGTGTGGCTACGGCCAAACGAGACATGGCCCTCATGCCAGCTCGTTCGCCAACAATGGCAACACCGTTGCCCTTGGAGTCCTCACCGAGGAAACTCTCCTCCTCCATGGGCTCCTCGGTGGAAGTCGAGAGTTGGGCACCCGCACTCTCCTTGAGTGCAGTGACCAACTCCACACGCTGGCACCAATACTCCTCAACCGGGCGCAACTCTGCCTCGTGCTGCGTGGTCCACCTCCCATATGTCTGAAGTGCCTCCAGCTCCAAATGCTGGGGCAAAAGCTCGAACGCGTACCAATCGTTGAACGACAACGTCCGCTGGCGCTTCTCCTTCATCCAAGTTTGGAATCGGAGACGCCAATCGGGTAGGGAGATGCCCCCAGCCCGTCCCGAGAACCTGTCTCGCACAACATGACGGTGATCGTCCGCCATGTCGTCAAACGTGCCCACACTCCAGACCCGAAGCCTACGGTCGGTATCCAACGCCGAAACAGGCTCAAAAGCCTCGTCGGTATCCGACCCTGGCCCAAAGTCTATGGTGGAAGCACTCTCCGAGTGGTTTGGTGAGGGAGAGCGGTAATACCGACTCCGGGTACTCACCATAAACAAAAACCACCTCGGGATCTATCTACGGGTACTATCTAAAGGGTAAGGGTACGAACGGGCAACCTGCACTTGCAAAATCACCAAGCTGTGTGGAACACCGGTCATCACCTCCGGCTACCACAGGTCCAACCACATCCCCCCACATAGAAAGGTCTTGCCGGCCATAAACCCGACTTCACCCCTACGGTACCCTATCACAAACTAGAACAACAAGAAATGGGGCCACCGGAAAACACCGGCAACAAGCCCGCAACACGGGGGAGGTACCGCACAAGAATCCAGAAATCAAAACCGGATCCTCTCCCCCAACAACATAAAAGCAGGAAAATGAAAGAGACAGCGCCACTGGCACACGCCTGCAGTGGATGCCTCAAAGTCGCAAAACCTGCAAATCAAAGAGAAACACCGCAAGGTGTTCCTCCAATGTCTAAAAACTAAGGAGGTAATAGAATCCTATGGTCACGGTGTTCAAAAACACTAGTCCCCCAACGAAATTCAAACCATGGGTGACAAACGTGCCAAAACGTCAATCCAATACTAGAATTGGATAAATGACGAGATTCCTTAACTATAAATGCAAGTTTCACTCAAAACTAGAGTAAAAATGCACTAGCTAATTACCTCCGAAGTTAGACACTAAACATTTTTTTTTTTTTATTAATAGGTCACATAAACATGTGATTGTTTTGAAGACACCTAAAAAATGTCGGTTTTTGAAAGTGCTAAAAACCTAAATTTTACTACACCATAAGGCTTATAATTCCTCTGCGAACTCAAATCCGCAATCGGAATCCAGAAATAATCAAAATTGCAAAAGTTAAAATTTTGATGTTTTGGTCCAGGGATGTGCTGAAATTTCAGCCCAAAAGTGACGGTTTTAGGAACTTCGGCACGGTTTAGGGTCCCTAACGGAAATACGTACCCAACAGATTTGCGACCCAGCGGATGAAAACTGCCGCAGTGGATGAAAAACCACCGTGGATGAAAAATCGCGCGGCGGATGAAAAATTCGCACAGCAGGTCCAGAAGCTGATCCACCTTGCTCCAATCTTCTACCGCTCACAACTTCTTCAAAAATTGTCCAAATCGCACGCCGTTTGTCGCATTAGCTTCCTCTAAACGCGCTCTACGACATCATGCTAAGTACCCACAAGTTTTTCTCACAATTTCTAGCTCCATAAAACGAGATCTAATTGTAGAAAATGGAGGGTCTTTGTCAAGTGAATCACATGTATTTTCCACAAGAAGTCAAGCGACACGCACTCCACAAGGGGAGAATCAACGAGTGCAACTAAAGTAGAGAATGCAGAGCTTTCACTGATGATAAACCATTACTTTACAAGCAAAAAACTCACTAATCACTCTCTAACCTCATTCACAAAGCTTGACTTGACAAAGACGTCAAGTCAAGGACGTGTGCGGCGCTATACGCACACGCAAACAACCTTAAGTGGATGAAAATCATCCACAGTTGAAAACGGTGCGCCGCCGTTTGTCCCTAAACACACGTAGATTAGTAACAAACTAATCTACGCTAAAATCTACGATACGGAGAGACCCTCGACGCCACGTCCCGTGACATAGTGATTGGAGGCGAGAGTATTGAGAAACCGCAAGTAGGGTTGCAACCGGCTATGGATTGAATTAGAGTTTTGGGTGAGAGTGAGGATTTGGCTGTGGAACCGGGTAGGTTTGCTTATAGAGACGGTTCTAGGGAAGGCGTCGAGTGGTAAGGCGGCTGCGGAGGTTGTTGTCAATCTCCGAACAATACTTTCGGCAGTTACTAAATTAGAGAAGGAACAAAAGGCCTTAGACGCCAATTTGAAGAGGATGGGTAGTTTTGGGTTGAAAGAAAGATCGTGGAATTTTCGCAACGAGGTTATGGTGAAGGAGGTGCTGGTGGGGCGCTCCAACGAATGGGACCAAACCTTACGCGCGAAACCATAACAATGGACATTGGAGGTTTAGAGCGGCGTCTACGGATTTCCAACAAAGAGAGAAGGTATGTGCTCTTGGCAGGCAACCTTTATAGAAGGGAAGTTTGCACGGAAGGCCAATCCCAAGGCTGGGTTGGCTAAAGTGGATTACAAGGATTTGGGAGCAGGGAGAGTGATGGAATTTATGGTCCCCATTTTGTATCCAAAACAACCCTCTAAGACAACCACCCTTTAGCAAACACCATGTGGAGATCCTGCACAAGTGCACGGCCCGGTAGCATTGGGAGAGGTACTCGGAGAGTTAGTGAGGAAATTAGCGGCTGGCATAGGGAGAGGGCATAAGTATGCTAAGGGGGGTACAAAATGGGCAAAATTAATATACTCCATAGTATGTTAGTTTTGAAGCCCTTTGTTAAATTGTTGTTGAATGCCAACCGTCCATTTTTTAGGTGTGGAGAAATCATGGCCAACAAAATGTTAGGTGAACTGAAAATCTCTTGAACGAAGTGCTGATTTTTGGGACTTTGTGTTGTCATAACACATGTTGCTTTGTAAGTGGCCAAACCCTTTCCCGAGATGAAAATACTGCATACTACAGAGACTGAAAATATACCAAAAATACTATGCAGTATATCAATTTTTTCAAGGAACCGAAAACTAGGTTTTGAAAAAAATGATGGAAAAAAAAAATTTGAAAAAACTTTATATTTTAAGATAGATTTTTGTATGCTAAAGAAGGTTTGATAAGAATTTGGAGCAAAAATCAACATTTAACCCCATTTTAAGCATTTTTGACAATCAGCACATTTTTTGCTATTACAAGCAAATTAAAGTCTCGGATCATAATTTTTCATTTGGAATGATCGAAAAGAACATGTTTTGCATGTAAACTGAAAGTTTTGTAGAATTGTGAATTTATGATCTCCCACAAGAAGTATATTTTAAAACGGTGACTGGTATATAGTAATTACAAATATACTTCTTCTCATTAAACTGTAGACCGATTTGGTGAAAATTTATGATATGTGTGATGGCATGGAAGTCAGGACTCACATTTTGGATACCAACATCTGAAATCAAAAGAGAATTGGGCATGTGACGCTAAAGAGCAGTTGTGACATGGCAAAAAACGGTGTGTGACAGTTTATTCATACGACCTTAGTCGACTATCACCCGAGAACAAGATATACTCCAATCTCCCCCTTCCTTTACCATCTTTACCACCATTATGACTTGTTGCACGACAAAGAAGAGACAACATATGAGATGGCAAAGGTGTTGGCAAGTCACGATTAGATTGAGGAAGAGGCACCGGATCCGGAACTGGATTCCTCCAATGAGGATGAGAGATTGACAGCAGCCAACGCACAGAAGAGGAGGAAGCAGACCGAATGATTTGACACCATGCTCCTTTCAAGGCAAAAGAAGAACATCAAGAGGAAGGACAAAGCGGACCTATTCGACACAATTTTAGCAAGGTACAAGAAGGCAAGAGAAAATTACGAGCAGATGGAGGCCATTTTCGACCAAATATGCATAATTGCTAGAGAGGTGAGTCTAGAGGAACTGTGCAACTAGCTGGAGAGGAACCTCCAGCCCCGCAACATACAAGAGCTGGAGGGCCGGCTAACCACTCATATGAATCAGAATCGGAAGCTCAAAAATATGGCAACGAAGAAGGAGGAAGAAGCTGCTGTATCGGCTGCGAAGGTGAACGAGACGGTGTTAGGCTCAACCAGGTAACGGAGTTTGTAACACATCTGGATGACGTGCTATTAAAGGCGAGGCTCTTTGACAAAGGGTTTGACAAGGCCCGGAAATTGTCCAAACTGGTAGTGAGGAAGTTTGTTGGGGTGTTGGTGGAGTGCCATGCCAAGATGGAGAAAGTTCTGGAGGAATGCCGGAAGATCAACGCAGGGATCTTTGAGGACATCGGCACGGATAAGAGGAAGGTATCTCCCAACGTGCAACAAGCGGACATGCTTCCGGAGTGAGTCGAGAAAGCGGAACACGAAACAAAATTGTCAACTTTGGACCCGGAGTTATAGAGGAAGATAGAAGATCGCCTCCTAAAGGAAAAGTCGAGGAAAGGAGACAAGGGAGATGGGGTGGTCAAAGACAAAGGCGCTACTCCATACTCCAAGACTTCCAACTTCTAAGCGGTGGACCGCGGTTGGATAGGAGAAGGGGATGCCTTGCATGCGCTAGACCCGATTGGCGTCACGGACGGCAGCTTGAGATCCCAAGAAAAGACGTTTGCAAGCAAGAAGGTTGAGGTGCAGCAAGAGGTGCACAAGGAAGACGAGGAGGAGCTCGAGGTGTCGCCATGCGTGGGAACTTTGGTTGGTGCAGGATCGAACTCGTCGAATGGCAGTGAAGACCAAGAGCGAGAAGGGGACGAGTAGGTAAAGATGTCTTGGTTTAGGTCTAAGGAAAACTAGCCGTAAAGTTAGAATTACGTTAAGGATAAACGGTCAAGTCTTAAATCCAATAAGTTAGGATTTGAAACTAGATCTTTGGCCAGAGCAGGCCTAAGATTTTGGATCTAGTCAGGTTGTTGTTAGAAAGAGAGCTAGATAGCTCTTAGAATTTATTTTGGGACTGTGAGGTGGCCATTGTGGGCTCGGAGGGACATGATGTGCATTGTGGATCACCCTGGGTTTGGCTTGTGAGAAGAAGGTATTTAGTGGATGGTTGCGACGCCATTCAGGTCTTGTGAATTTGTTTAGTCCTTGGGGCCTTGGAAGATTTTGGACTTGGTTTCCCGCAAGAATTCTGCGAATGGGTTGAAGGCCTACCGTGGCCGTAACCGTATCCGGATCCGGATTCAGTCATCGTAGTATTAGGGAAGGATTAATAAGCACTAGTTGGGCGGCAACATTCCCTACAATTGTGAGAAAGTGCATTGTCCTATATTGTATTTGTTTGTGTCTTCAATCTTTAATCTCTTCTAGCTTCAGTTCGTGTGCACTAAAGTAAGCCCAATGTGGATGTACCCCATTAACTAATCAATGAGTCGCTTTTGTGTTGCCCGAAGTGTTGTGAAAAGGGAAGACTTAGATTGAAGACACAAACAAATACAATCTAGGAAATGACACAAACAAATACAATATAGGAAATTAAAAGCCAATGAAAATGGGACTCATATCCAAACTTAAAAGCTCAAATTAAAATCTTCCTTTCACTTTGAGGATGATGAAAGTTGTAAAATGTGGACACACTTCTCCGGAGTAGTACCGTAGCACTTCCAACGCTTCCTGCAACAGCTACACCTAGTCCCTTCTACACCTTTAAACTGCTCTTGGAACAACACTGCAACGGCCTCGGCGGGCAAATACGCCATGAGCTCGATGGGAAATTTAGAGCTGAGGGAATCATGTAGGGGAGGCGGGCACCTCCTCAGGCTTTGAGGCCCTACAGTTGGAACCTCAATGATCTTGCGCCACAGTGCACTACTCATTAAAGTGGTGTAGTGGGACTCGTTGCTTAATCAGCTAGATTAACCAAAATTGATGGTCTAATTAATGAGGGGCGTAGATAGAGTCTAAGACTTTGATAAAGGTGCAAAGGTATAGGTAAGACGGGCGTGCCAGTGAAGGGTGGGTGGGCGCCGTGGTGGTGATGTAATCAGCCAGCTAGCAAAGGTGCGCACTAATGTGGCCATGGGCAGGCGAACACATGGACAAGACATCTAGGGTTGGCCGCCAAAGAAACCTCTCCTATGAGCTTGTACCAAGATATAATGTTCATTATGGTAGAATAATGGGATGCCAACAGAGGCAGTCCCCTAGATTCAATGACCTTTGTTGCTAGGCTCCCCCACCCCCTCTCTTGCCTCTCTACATCTTTTCCACCCTTGTTGTCAAACTCTTCAAATATGTCCTACCGTCGGCTCTCTCACAATTAGCATGTCCATTCCTCACAACTCGATTCCTCTCTTGTCTAATTTCCTTGAATAATCCCTTGGTCTCCTACACTTTGTCTCTCATCCTGGTTGAACGAAGGTCTAACTTCTTGCATGTGCACATTCACACAGATGTCCTGCCTCTGGTGCAAACACAGAGGATCAAGGCCATGGCAAAGGATCTCAAGGAGAAGGATGTGGTGCACCAGCTAGATTTTGGATACCGCCATAGGGGATTTTTCTATGTGGTATGCAACTCTCTTAGTTTTGTGTTTCATTTTCCCTTCTTTGATTTTTCACTTTGTACCTTTGCATGTTTGTATCCTACATCGTCTTTCTGCATGAATTCCTTCCAAGTTGGTGCATTCCTTTCTTGATTGGAGGCATGGATTTTTCTCTCTGATGGTCTCTCAAAAGCTACGCAAATTTGGCATAAACATGCCTCAGGTTCCAAGTCATATGATGGTTATCCTAAACTAGATGGTGCACGTATTTGGATGTATTGGCGTTATTCCTTGGCTCTCTTCTCATGTCAATAATTGATTGTTGTTAAAACTTATGCTTGTGTGGATTTTGTGAAGATAAAGGATTTCAGAAGTTGGGAGATCACAAAGGGTCGTCCAAATGAGCACAAGGCCATCAACATATGCAAGTACTTCCAGCACAATTATCCCTGTCTTAAATCCACTAGATTCCGTGCTCAACAATACCAAAAAAATTATATTTTAGCCAGACTACTATATAATGTAGTGATTCTTCTTGATTTCATTGTATGTGTGTCTATTGTCTGAATTCCCTTGTGCCAGTTTTTTAAGGAATTAAAGCAACTGATGCTAAATTAAAGTTTGAATATCCTCTCATGGACCTCAATTAGTGGTAAGCATGACAACCTTTCAATGTGCTTGTATATGATAAATAAAGCAACATTTTAGAAGATACAAGGATTTTTTCTTCAATCTTGTATCCATCATTGCATGCCTGAATTTGTGAGCAAGCTCCAACCTCTTGTGCAAGATACTTGGATGTAATCATTTGTACCAATTTCTTTTTTAAAACTCTCAATCTTATTTTTCTACCTTTTATGTTCCATCATGTTTGAGTGAAGCATTGAAAGATGATTTTTTGAAAGATCAAGAGAATTTCTTTCATGTTTTATGCACAACACAATCTCGTGTGATTTGGTTGTCCATGGCCTTCCTAGAAACATGTATCAATTGTGTTGTTGATTGAAATTGACTAGAACTTGGAAGAGCAATCATGCAAGACATTGCTTTGGCACTCAAAGGACCATGAGATTTATTTGAAGGTGAAAGTGCAGGGAACCCGTTTTGGATTTCGAGAATGATTCAGTACTCACTAATTTGCAATTGGAGCGATGTTTGTTTGGATGCATATGGTTACAAAGTCACTAGATGGTGCATCATCCACTCAACTTAGTCATGTAAAGAAGATTGCTAAACACAATAGATTGAGAGTCACAACCAACACTAGAATAAGCACAAAACATAGACAAACACAACTATGAGTAGTACACCCTTAAGTGCCCCCTACAAACAAATAAATTAAGAGCCCCTTTAATCAACTAGGATCAAAGAACACTAAGAAGACTATAGTCACGGTGATGTCCTTGCAAAGACTATACGCATCCAGCCGAAGATGTTGTCAAAGGCCAAATCAATAAGTAGATGGAGAAGTAACTTAGAAAGGGTAGGTGGGGTGCAATGTAAGTTCTATCCTTAATTGCCTCACAAAACTTTGTTGTCAATACCTTGGTCAATCGTTGTGTTGTATGTCTCTAAAATGGAACTAAGAACTCCAACTGAATGGTGGCGGACCATATGAGTAACAAGTCCACAAGCAATTCAAGCCATTTTACTGAGTGAAACGTGAAGGCAATGGTTGTGAACGGACTAAACTAGGTCTATATCTATCATTTTTGTCAATAAGATCCTCTAAGGCACATCCTATTGTTACTTATAGATAGTAAAGGCCTTGCATTTTGAAAAGGCCTTGCATTCAATTGAAATTAATATCCTTGTTAGACAATCCACCTTTTGTGGCAAGGATTATTTTTGGCAGAAAGTCGTTGATATTCTTCATTTCTAAAAGAGAATTAGTACAAAACATATGAACTACATTTATAGTCTTGGCTATTGTAGGGTCATTGTGATATTTTAAACATGTTGTATGACATTAATTAGTAAAAAAAATTAGTAAAAAGTTAGACTTTTAAAAAAGTTGTCCATGTATTTGGGTATCATGGCTATATTAAAGTATACTTTTAGCGGCTATAAAAGTATATCTTTAGCAGCTATAAAAGTATATTTATAGCCAAAAGTATGAAATTTTAGTATGACGGCTATATTCTAAAGTATTATAATTTTAAAATTCTTGTTATAAATTTTTTAATTTAGTTAAAAAATGAAATTTTAGTTTTTTTAATTAAAAGAAAAAATGTAGTCCATATGAAGTGGCGGCAGAAGGAGTTGTGGCAGAATGAAGACTTGTGTTGGAACAAGGACTTACACCACTATGTGATCCATATATAATCAAGCAAGGGGTATATACTAGGGCCAAGTCCCTACTTCCTTCAAGTCCCGTAGTCCCCACTTTCCTTAAGTGTAGCTTATCATAAGTGTTGGGAGTTTCAATAACAAAGTGGGACAAGGACTCATGTTGCTTTGTGGCCAATGTACATTTGAGCAACATGTATATTTCAACCGCATGTGTCTTATTAGTATCACCTACGTTTTGTCTTTACCGGACAAATAATAATCTATAATATATGGAAGGGGGCCAGGGCAAGGGTTGTTGTTTCTTCTCCCAAATCCTACAAGTCTCCCCTATCGTGAAGTCCCTTCAATCTCCTTTTCTCCCAATTTTCCAAGTTGCCACTTCCCTTGTGTCTCTCAAGTCTCAACTTCCCTCGGATCCTTTACTTTTAGGTTTTGGCTTCATTCAAGGAACAATATTCTGTTATATATAGAGACAAATGTTGTCCACTTCTGTCAACACGAAAAGAAAGAACATGCAAAAGGTTTTCGATTAAAGTTTGATACTCATCTATATAGATCTAATAGTGCATCTTTATGGTTTTAAAGAATCCTTAAATTTCCAAGAATCTTTAATAGGATTCTAAAGAAAATGCTTAGAAGCTAGGAGTATCTTTAGAGCTTGGAAGAATCTTTAGGATTTTAGAAAGCTTTGCCAAGTGTTTTAGGGTAAGAAATGCATATATGTTGTTTAGGAGGGAATTTTACACTTACTTCCTTGTTTGTTATAGATAGTCAACAAATCAGATTCATTTAAATTGCATATCCTTTGAAAATTTATCCTTATTGGCAATTTTTGTGCTACCTAGTCTAAATTTTTTAATATGTCTATAATTTTTTAGTTTTTTTAATACAAATTTGTTATTTTAGATTATTTTTAATTATATGCAAAGTGTGCATAGAATGTATATGCATATTTGAGCATCAAAGTTCACTACTTATTTTTTCACAAATACCATGCAAGTTGAGATTTACTAAACCACAAAACCAAAAACCGGTTGCTGAGGCCCTAATTATTTAAGCAATATTACTTGTATGAAATCAATCAAAATATTATGTTATTTGACACTTGATATATACTCAACATTCTCTCATTTTCACTACAATTAAACAAAGATTAGAAGCCTACAACATTTACACAACGTCTTTATATTAATTATGTTGTTGCATTCAAAACACTATATAACCTTAAAGTACATGAGAGAAGTATTTGATGGTGCAATGCCTACTTGCATACAAGGCAGATCTGGTAGGACTATACGAGCAAGCCACAAAAGACAATTATATCTAAAGATCAAGTTTGGCAATATATTATGGTATGATAATTCTTTTTGAAAAAATAGATGTTTGGCAAAACAAATATTTCAGGAATTCACCTTTTTATTGAGCAAAAGAATTTATATGTTTTTTTGAAATGTAAATTCCAAAAAAAAATTGAAAGTTTATTTTTAGGATTACTTCTTATCTAACTTGCTCATTGTATACAGTATCCTATTTGTGAAAGATAGCAAATGCTATCAGAAAAAATCTTTGGGAGTTGTTAAAGAAAGTTATTCAAAAGTAAATTGCTAAATAGATGTGGGTGCCACTACTTTTGAATCAAGTGTTATAAGGCTTGGATAGGAATGTGTTGTCATCAGATAGCATGGCAAATGTTCCTTCAAATAGGAACTTGGAGCAAATTGTTGTTTAATGCCTTATTGGAATGTATGCAAATTGATGTTTAAACTATCTTGTAAATTTATAAAGAACTTCCAAGTAGAGTAATTTCAAAGTCTTCATATGTTATCATGTAGTTTCAATTGGATGATATGTTACCTCAAAACATAGATTTAAACTAGGCTAGTTGATTGTTACAAATTGTTGGTTATGATCT
>OZ020524.1:403436-438028 GCA_963971425.1 Bryoerythrophyllum caledonicum
AGTTCATTTTTATTTTAAAAATTGTATCCACATATTTATGTCAAAATAAAAAACTTGGAAAGCAGTAAGAAAGAAGAGCATAATCATGAGGCATTTGTTCTAAAGGTATTTTTGTACTTCTATTGGTCTATTCTATTCAATAGCAGGTAACAATATTATATAGATAGAAAATAGATGCTATCATCTATGTTACCATAATTTGTGAAAGAAGTTATATGATACCATTAAGCAGAAAATTAGATCTTTTTAAAATAGAGATGTTGTGAGTAAAACAAGATTAATCTATAAAGCACACTATTCAAACTAGATTGTAATATACACATTGTAGTCTTATATTCTAAATAGATGTCTTTCTACAAGAGTATTTAAACAACATCATTAGACACAATATAGAATCAAATTTTAATTGAAATAATTACAAACAAAAACAACATCTAGTATTTACTCTAGATCTTTTCCACATATATATCTAATTATCATAACAAGAAATTGTTCCAAAGAAATCTACCTTTATCTAATTTTATCTTAAAGGAAGAAAAAGAAGTTTTGTGTTTCGGTATATTTTCTAGATTTGTGCTTGGGTATGTCCAATGGTTGCTATGATTTATTGTTTGTTGTATAGCATTTAGAATTGGATAAATGACTTATTGTCTATGTATGAAACTTGAAGTGAACAATTCACCTACATTTATATTCAATTATATGCTAAAGTGCATAACCAAGGTATCACCAATCTAACCCAATTACTAGCTCAATTGTAAGTTCAAGCATAGGCAACAAATGCCAATCAACATGCAATAATGATGGTTACAAATACATACATATCAAATAAATCGGCATAAGCATCAATATTGCTACATAAGTAAGCAATGTCATCAATCTTGCCATATTACCATAAATCCAAATCAAAGCTCCAAGCCTTCAACAAAAAGATGTAAGTTGTAGACAAAAAAACTAGTATGCACCTAGTAGTAACGGAAGCCATATCATTTTCCAATGGATCGGTGCCCTAGTTCTAACAAAGATGTATTGAAGCACTATGCATGAAATATAGTATTTACTAAAAAATTCTCGATTTATAATTAATAAAGCACAAAATAGTCATTATGCTTAATTACATATAGTTTTCAGTACATATAAGCAATTTATTCTAATGACGATTACTTTCATCTTGCAAAAATACAAAGGCATAAAAACATATGAAGGTGTTTTTACTTTGAGAAGAATTTCGTAAAATTACAAATATCCATAGTTATATATATTTGTGAGCATATTATATTTGTCTTTAAACAACCACTAGATGTTTTACTTATCACAACTACTTAAATAAATCAAGTATATAATTACATACAAAAAAAGCCATTGGCATGAGCATCATAAGATCATAAAAACCTGAAACATTTATAGATGTTATAAATATTATCATTAAAATTGTAAAAATCCCACAGGTAATTTAACTCTCTAAAGGAACAACAAGAAAGTCTTTTGTATTTTCAACTTGACCTTGGAAGCATAAAAAATCTTGGTTAATTCGAATATCAAAAGCGGTTGAATAATATGTAGCATATACATATATTAGTTTGTATTAACAACACATTCTACTTTGAGATTTGGATATATTAATGAAAAATTTCATTGTTTATACTACCCACCAATTTACTACAAGATCAAAACTAATTAAAAAAAAATACAAACACATTGCACTAATTAATAATTATAATGCAAAAAATTGCATTTGAAGAACTAATAAACACATGCATATGTACAAAACTTGACAACAAAGGTATGGACAACCTTAACAAGGCCAAAAACAGGGTGAACTTTAGGTGAATGTCATAAATTATATTTTTCATAAAATTGCACGGGGCTCTAAGAGCAATTTCATTTTGCTGTTGTTGTCAAGTAGCAAAGGTTATATGAATCTAATTGCAATGTCTTTATGCATTTTAACTTGGATATGCACAACCTTCTTATATTTATGCACCATGACATATCTCCAAGGTAAATTGAAAGAGAAATAAGGTGAGATTGGGAGGTTAATTGAGTGTCCTCTTTCAAGTAGAATTGTGTTGTTTGAAGGAGAGTTGGTAGCTAGCTCTTTGTTTGCAATGAAGTTGAGGAATCTCACAACAAAAGAAAAGGGTCACATTGTTGGTATGCACGAAGCAGGAGTCTCTGGTGCTCAAATCATACATGAATTAGGCATAGCAAATCAAATTGTTTTTTCTCTTAATATCAAGTGGTATGAGCTTCACGGTAGTATTGTTTCTCCAAAGCCTGTAGCTAGAAGATGTAAGCTTCATTTCTGTGACAAGCAACAACTCAAACAACTTGTGCTTAGTGATTATCGTGCACATATTGCTGCAATTTAGGCCCAAATGACAACAAAAGTTTGCATTCGTACATTGAGGCAATACATTCGGGCTCTTAGCTTCAACAATTGTGTTGCAATCAAAGAGCCTTTTCTCAGTATGCACACAAGGCATGAAGGCTTGCTTTTGGTGAAGCTCATGCACATTGGAGTGAAGAATTCTAGAAGAATGTCATATGGATGGAGGAATCATTGTTTGAGGTTGTCAAGCATTCACGGTCAATACAAGTTTGGCGTCAAATTTACGAGAGGTACTCATGGGATTGCTAATGTCCAACCTTTAAGTCCGGTCATGTTCCCGTTATAATATGGGGCGTTTTTAGTGGCTATCTTAAGTCTTCTATAGTCATAATCCCTGCAAGTAGAAGAAATGTTGTTGATTTTGTGAACATTATATACAAGGGAGCATTATCTACCTTTTATTCCCTTCATGATCATCCAAATTATATGATTTTTCAGGGAAGATGGTGCTCTAGTGCATCGTAGTTCTCTGTCTAATAGGTGGAGAGAAGCTCATGGCATGACAAAATTAAATTGGCCGCCTAACTCTCCAAATTTGAACCCTATAGAGAATCTATGGAAAGTTGTAAAGAATCATGTTCAGAACAAGTATTGGCCACGTTCTTGGGAGCAAATGGCTTCTGCCATTCAACGCGAATGGAAAGGAGTCTCTTGAGATGTGCTTCATACACTCATATCCACAATGCCTTACAGAATGAAGGTTATTATTGATGCTCAAGGTGGTAGTACTAGATGGTACATACCATGTCATAAAATATCCAAATTGTTGTATATTTTGTACTTTTCCACATAACATATTCTAAAACTTGAAAGTAGTCTTTTGTACGTTTTCCATTGCACATTACGGTTCTTAATTTCATGCAATTAAATGGCTTACAACATTTTGAGTTTCATAGTTTTCATAGGATTGAGGCTTGAAATTGCTCTCCATATCTTAGCTACCGGGTACTATACTTCAATAGAACTTTAAACTCAAAATCATAGCTTAATGTGTATCCATGCTTATCAATTAAAAAAAATAGAAATGTTTTCATGTATGAAGTGTATTAAATGTAATTTGTTTAGGATACATGATTGTTTTATTAACTGGTTTTATAACATGAATGTTTTATAACATGGTTATTTTCTTCATGAGCAAGAAAAATGAATTTTGCAAGTTCAGGCATCACTACATAATAAGAATATTGTTTATACCACTATTATACGTGTAGTATCTATAGCACTTGTTAATCTGCAACTAAATTCAATGGTTATTATGGATAAATATCTATGAATTCTGCAACTTGTTACTGTGTACTATATATATATCACAGATTTTTCCAAAACATACTGATTTTAGCATCCTACTTCCCTCTTCATGGTTTATATCAAACCAAAACAAAAGCTTCAATCAACACCACTCAAATTGGAAATTTGCTACCATCATTACATTACAAATCAATAATAACTATGTCTTCACTTTCAATGTTTATGTTTTGGTTAACCTCTAATGGACCAAATGTCTACAAACTAACTTTTTAAGAACCCAAGTAGGTTCTCATTCTTTGGATCTTCAACAATGTTTTGTTATAATGTTTACTATAGAGTTGCAACTTGCACTTGTACAAGCTTTGTGAAAATATAATTCTTTGAAAACCAACATTTGATTAAAATTTATCCTATCCAAAGCAATTAATGTAAATGACAAATAATTGGATGGTTTACAAAGTTGCTTCAAGGAATTTGACATTTTGAATTTAACTGATTTATATAACCTCCTCCTGAGATCTTACAAGAAATAACTTTTATATTGCAAAAATTGCACATCAAGAGGGGTCAAAGTTTTAGGCACTACGCAAAAGAGCTTTCATTTTCCACATGAATTAACACAATATTTTGAGATTTTGCATTCTATTTTCTACTTCAAGAAAACACAATAATCTTTATGTTCACCTTGTGGATTGATATTATTAATAACAAAAAAAAAATGTTTTGTGTAATTTTTTATCCTTTCTTATTGTACAATTGTTTTAAATAAACTAAACATCATTTATTTACCTAAATGATGAGAAGTACCTTACATCATATGAATTGTAATGGTAACAAGTGGCAAATTGGCATAGTGTAAATACTTCTCATCTCAACATAAACTAGGGTGCAAAAAGACCATTGAACATATCTCAAATGCTATACTCTTCCAATCCACGTAATCTAATTCTAAATAAAATATTAGATATGTTCTTCTAGTAATGCCTGTAAACATTCTGTGATTAAAAGTAAGGCGAGATTATTCTTTATAATTGTGTTATATTTGCAATCTAAATGATAGTTTTGAAGTTATTTTAAAAATTATAGGTGTAGCCCTTAAGGAGTTAATAATCCTAGTGCTTAATTGTGTATAACAACGCCTACACTCTTTATAAGAATGGAGTTTTGTTTATTTTTCATCTCCTTCAAACCTTAATGAGCAAACTTTAATTGATTTTTTCTATCCAAATCCAAAAAAATCTAAAACCATTCTAGCATATGTTTTACTAAAATTTCAATTTTATATGATACCTATTAAATATGGAACCACTCATTTAATCAAGATGTGGTTACAATTGAGACAGTGTCATTACAATTGCATTTTTTACATTACTTAGAATTACGTTTATTATAGGTTGCTTAACTTTTGTTAATTTGAAATCACTCTAAAAAACAAATATGATCTAATATAGATATTATAAATATGGATAATTTTTTAATAAATAGATTATACTTCAATCAACTTGTGTTGTTTTATTTCGATTGTTCACAGCAAGTGTAGCACATATCATTTGATATCTTAGATAGACAGTTACATGGAGTCATGTAGATTTATTATATTTGATTTTTGTACTCATTCAGTATGGTTTTTTTGCCATTATATGATATACCTTCCAATAAGAAGAAAAAAATATGAAGTATTTTCACAAAAGGAAGAAGGTTTAAAATAAAGAGAATGCTTGAAATTTTTTTAATTTGATATAATATTTTTTTAAATCAATGATATAAATATTAATACTTATAAATCTAGAAAAAATATAAGGATAATTTATGAATGTTGTAAAAAATTTAGGTATTATGAATTTATCAAACCTTGGAAATTGTCATAATAGTTCCGTCATTAAGAATGGCTATAACAAGAACCATGAAAGGTGAAAAATCAAATTTCCATATAAGGCATAGAAGGCAAAATCCAACAACAATACGAACAGTGATGGATACTGCATATATGGTGTAATTCTTCATTCTTTGAAATATCGATCGGCTAGTAAGGATTGCATGAATAATTACACTCAAACCTAAAATTTCATTGTAACATATCAATAAATAAATGATCGACACATAGAACCATATTTCAAGAAATTTCATTCATAATTAGACATTATATGAATATAAATAGTAATTAGAATATGTAATTAACCTTGCACATGACAAGTTTTATGAATTTGAATGTTTTTTGTGGTCATATGATGGTTTTTGTACGTTGCCATATACTTTTTAATCTTGCAAAGGGTTATAACTAAATTATACTTTGAAATATCTCAACAATATTTGTTGTGAGTTTCTCAAAGTTTATAGTTTTTAGATGTATATATATCAATATATATAGTCATATCTATACTTATCATTTATCAATCAAAATTCCAACCACTATGTGTTTAATAATGCATATGTTCAATTTCACAAACCTTTCAAATTATTAATTAAATATATTATACTTTGAATGATTTAATCAAAAATATTGTATGCAATTTTGAATTTTTGTTTTCTTCATTATAAATCATGTCATATCACAAAAATTGAACTGCAATATCAACTTTGCTTCAAACTATGTATTTTATAAGGCGGTCTCATCTCCAATCACTATATGTTATAATCATTGTAGAAAATAATACTAAAATATCAATATCATTGATAATCCTATTATCTAATATAGAATAAAAGTATTTGTTATAACTTTGCGGAATAAAGTCAACAAGTCTTGTACTCCTTGTAAACGAAAGCTTTTATGCAAATAAGTTATAAATTCAACAAGATTTCTAAAACAATCCGTGTTAAGTATAAGTCTCTTAGTCTTTGGATTTAGAAACAAATGATTAGTTTTTAAGTGGACCTTCAACACATTCGATTTAAAGTACTCATTATTTGTAAATTTTAAACCATATGTAATACCAAATGTCCTTGAGTATTTCACATTGGATACACTTGAAATTACTTCAAAATACCATTCTATTGCATGGAGAGGAAAATAATGAATATAAAAAATGAAATATTTATACCTAATTATACTAAAAGTTCAATAATAATTCTTAAGATAGATAGATAGATAGATAGATAGATAGATAGATAGATAGATAGGTAGGTAGGTAGATAGGTAGGTAGGTAGGTAGGTAGATATATAGGTAGGTAGGTAGGTAGATAGATAGATAGATAGATATAATTATTCTTAAGATAGATGGATAGATAGATGGATAGATGGATCCATGGATCCATAGATGGATGGATGGATGGATGGATGGATGGATAGATAGATAGATGGATAGATAGATAGATAGATGGATTTTTATACCTTTTTTTAGAGCATTTATATCAAATTTCACTTTGCAATATTGCATCCTCAATTCAAAATTGATATAAAATTTTTGGGATATTTATCATTAATTTGAGAAGCAACTAAGTAGAATCAAAGGTGGAGATTGTATGCACAAATTATTTATACTCACTATGCTTCGGTAAGATTACACTGTTATATATGTGCGATTTTGACAACAATGTGGAATTCAGAAATCCAGTAGTATATAAAAAATTCTTATTCAAAAGTGAAAAAATGCATGGCCATTATGTTGACTTTACCCTCACCCTAGGAATATAGATGGCAAAATGAAACCTAGTCCTGAAGAATTGGCAAGACTAGAGTTTGCTGACATTAACACTGCTATTCCTAACACGGTTGAGACGCTCAAAGTCACTACGGTAGACACGTATAACAAGAAAGAACTTGAGGGGCTTATCGAAGTTGCGGTCAACAAGTTCTAAGGCAACCATGGGGAAATTTGGCAAGAGATAGATAATATCAAAGAGGTAATTGTGGCGGAGGCAAAAAACCTATGCACACACTCTGTCAAAAGCCGCATCATCCATTGTTTCCAAAGAGATGAGACCCTTGTATGCCCAATTATAATCTACAATAAATGTGATGGAGAAGACCCTCATTGGCTAAGGTGATGAATCAATGGACCAGTTAAATGAGTATGGTCCAATAAAGCGGCACAATATACAATTAACAAAACAAAAAATAATAATAAAGTATTTATAAGTATTAAAAAACACAAAAATCCTACAGATACTAAGTATTTATAAATACTACAAAATCACTAAAAACACTTAGAACTTCAAACCTTGGGTATTACTTTCTTAATTTTACAAATAATTCTTACCTTTAACTTAAATTTTTTTGGTTTCTGCCTATATCTTCTTACTTTTATCTTTTATCTTTTATACTTTTAACCTTTAGAATTTCACCTTTAGTTTCTACCCTAATCTACTCCCTGTTATAATTATCTTTTACATTTATCCTTCAAACTTCTACTTCTACATTTGCACTCTTCTTAACTTTCAAACCTCTCCTATTCAAACCACCCACTTTTACATACTTACTCCTACAATTGTATCTCGCCTTTCCACCTCTATCTCTCATTGCTATCACTACATTTATTAGTTCACTCTCCACAAGACCACCATTACAACCTCTTCCTATCTCTCCAATCCATATGCAAACACTCCCTACTAACACCTTCTCCTCCCCACACTTACTCATTGTTGATACCTTCTTCTCAACATATTCAAATCCCAACCAAGTATACTCATTAAAAACCCTAAAAGGTTACAAAATTATAAACTTTCCCTATGAAAACTCAATGACCTCTCAACACAAGACATAGGTAACATTATTAATAGTTCTATTATTATGTGGCAACATTGAATCTAACCCAGGCCCTATGCCAAAAATACTACAAAATCACCCCCACCCTACAAACAACAAGCCAAGACTTATTTTTCGAAACAAATTTCCGTTGGGTAGGCCGGCATCACCTTCTGGATGGTTGGAGCTCCGGCGGTGACACTAGTAGTCTTGAGCTTCCTAGCAGCCCGGTCTTGAGCTCCAACCATGGTGCCAGACTAGCTGTTTACAATATCTTCTTGTACCTGCACGCATTGTCCTCACAAAACTCTTCGCTATCGGAATACTTCCAGACTAAATAAAGCTGAAGACAGAAAGCGGGGAAGGAGAGAGAGAGAGAGAGAGAGCGCGAAAGACAACAAAGAATATTGGTGACACCTTCCTTTTTTTGACCCCTTTTATATATGATGCGACGTACAGACAACCACCAATGATGTCTGGCTCATGATGTCAGTTTTGGATCCGGATGTCATCCGGAATATTCCGGACTTCTCCGGGTGCTCCGGAAGTCGGGTTTCCGGGAAAATGCTTAGATAACATTGTTTAACAATTCTGGTTAGTCCTACAATCTATAATTTAAATTTCTACCTAGTTGTACTAAATTGCACTACTATATTCGCTAATTTTTTTGAATTTTCCCTTTTTTACCGGACTTCAAGGCTATATCCGGAACCTTGTGTGAACAGATTTCTACAAAATACCCCTAACAAACATCTCCATAGCTGAATGCAACCCACACAATGACATTGAAACACAAAAGAATACCATCCAAATTTAACAAAATAAAGCACACATCTACAAAAATAATGGAAAACATCTAATAACCATCTCCAGTGCTTGACTATATTGGCTATGGAAATAACACCAGCTTGAACTAAATCATCCAAAAAGCTTAGAATAAAAAACTCATCCATTCAAAATTGAAATTGTTTGGTTATACCAAAGATATAATTACATAATACCTAAAATGGACCTCCTCAAAAGAACACACTACACAATACCAACAACAATACTCAACTTTCTTACCACAACATATGATGTCCAAACACTCATATTTTTCATCCCAGGTCACATGCTTTACCAAACTAAATAAATTCTTCTCCCCATTCTCACAAGATAAAGTCTTTGGCTCGCTTGAAAAAACTTTTGAATACAAATGGGGAGGTATTGGATACACACATCCATATAACAAAGAAGAAATCCAACAAGTCATACATTCGGCTAGACTCGCGGCTATTTAACATAATCCATTTAACATAACATACATCCTATTATCAAACGACGATTGGTATCTAAACTTCAACCCCCACATAGGCCCATTTCTAGACTCCCACATAGGCTCATTTCTAGACTTCCACATAATCAGCTCATTTGCGGAAGATACAATAACATACAATGAACCTATTATATCAACAAAATTAAACAAGCCAAGAATAGAAAAATCCACACTACAAATAATGTGAATACACCATCAAGACATCAACATAGGCTCCCAAACAAACCTGGAACAACTCAAACTAATAACCAGTAGCCTAAATATAAAACAAGTATACCAACATTGTTTCATCAACGCCGACAAACACCGTAGTCAACTGCAACAAATAATGGTCAAAGCTTAATTATCCAAACCCTAATCAAACATCCACAAACCACATAGCACTACTTTCTAATTATAATACAATTTTTTCCTTCAAATTCAACTCTGAGCAGTGCTACTACGCAAACGGATCATTTAAAAAACCAATTGAAGTAAGCTTGGTAACTAGTATGGAGAAAAAGTCGGTTATTGTATATAGAACGCGTCAAAAGATATCAAAATTGCTAAACGACTACATGGATTACAAAACATCATAATAGCAATAATGATGGCCGTTCATAAAACGCTACAAATCCTAACCACTAAATTTCTAGACGAACTTGGTCACACTTTTACAGATTGTGTAAATGTGCTATATCTTCTAACAACACAGATACAACACTCTAACATGCACAATAACCACCCCAACAAAACCATCCTCACTTCAATGGTACAAATGCTATAAACTTGTACACAATCTACAATTCTTTATAAAGTTAGAGCCCATGACAACATTGATAGAAATGAAGAAGCGGACAAATCAGCCATATTAGAAAGAAACAAGGAACATAGAAAAGCCAAACACACATACAAACATGTCCACACAACACCATACTATCACCAAAGAAACGAATGGCCATCCATGGGTGTCACCCCGGACAAAAGTTCTGTAAGGTTCTTTGACAAATACCTCAAAAACATGATCTTCATAAAAACCTAACAAAATTAGCCAAAAACTTTCCAAACATAGAAAAATGGACAGGAAATAAAGCCATTGACAACAAACTCTCTAATGACTCTTGGACAAATCTCTTTATTACGGACTCACAAAAAACATGCATCACTAAATTTAGAATAGGTCAATACATGGAAAAACAACTAGAAAACAACTCTAGAAATCAACTCTTCTTTGGACCCAGAAGATTCCTCTCAATCACCTGCCCCATTTGTAACTCCATAGAACCAGACACATGCTAGATGTACTACTCTAATGTCAACAACATCACATACTCTCACTGAGAGTCCAAAGACACAACAAAGCAATATGGGAAATTAGAAAATTACTTGTATTCCATAGTAAAATCAGAAGTCTTATTGATATGGACGTTGGTATCTTTCATAACAATCCATCAAAAAACACGGTCCCATCTTGGCTACTCCCCTATACATGTGAAACACAAAGATGTCATTGTAACGCTAGGTTTATACCAGACCTACTATGTGTCCGCAGAGCATTATATAATCACCCCCAACTATATATTCTACTACTATTAATTCTAAATATTATCTTGTTTTTCCCACTTTGCCCATAAATTGTTTCCATTGTCTCTTTTTCTTCTTGCTCATCTCTTTTTCCTACTAAGAACCCAAATTTGCACATAATACTAATTTGGTGCTTACTTTTGGGGTTACACCACTAACCACATAACCTATCACTAATTTTGTCTAATGGTTCACTAATTTCTAACAATTAGTCTAAAACCAAATGTGAGCCAACTTTTGAGCTCACAGAAATACACTTTCACCTTATCATGTGGGAGACTCAACTTGAGAAAGACGAGCCTCCCTCAACCACTCATAGAGGTCATTTGGACTCCAAGTTTTAGACACCACTATCAAAAGACACCACTGTTGACCACCTAGCCGTCACGCGGCACTAACCCTAACCCTAATCACTAACTAGGGTTGAGCCTTCCGGTAACTCCACAACTTCCTAGGTGGTTTTCTATCCAAAACCACCTACACAAACTCCTCAGTGTGCCAATCTTGACAGCTTATAAAATATAAAATAAAATAGATGTATTAAGCAAACCTTGCCTTTCAATAGTGGTAGTTTCATAGTGCATGGTTTGTATTGCACATAAGATGACAAGGGAAAATAATAGCTTGTTTATGTTGGTATATAGATTGTCCTTCTTGCTACAATGAATGAGCCAAGAATGAGCCAGTATATAGAGCAAAATTCTTGAAAATCAATCGTTTATAAAATTAAAAACCCTAAAATTAGAAAAAAAACACATTTAGTTAAATTAGGCCAAGTGAATCATAATTTGAAAAAAATCTAAAATGTATCTTTCTATCTTAGTTTTTATATTTAATTGAGTTTGAATTTTGCTTTTATTAATTTTCCTTGAAATAATATTGCAATTAAAAAATCCAAATGTGAATTAGATCAATCCATGCTACCTCCACTATTGTTGCATTGAATGTATTTTAAGAATTCATGTGCTATGGGTCCTACTAGAGGCGTAGCCTTCATTTGAACCCTTTTCACTTTGTTGAATGGGTTTGACAAGCCTCACTTTGCTCACATATTTGCAACAACAGTTGACGATTCATTTAAATATAATTATTTTTTTGTTTTATCTCCAATTGATAGTAAAGGTGGTTAGAAGTCTTCATATTTTCCAATGGTTGAGGTGTTTTTTTATTACTTTGATATATTGTACAAGATTATTGACTGCATTTACAAGGCTATATGCATTGCCAATTGCATACTCTAAAATCTCCATCCTCTTGTTTTACAAGAACAAATCTTTGGTTTCTTGCAGAATCACATTTAATATTGTGCTAAATTCAATCATTATGTGCACCATTGTACAATTTTTAACGGGAGGACAAATGATAGCAATTCCATTATGTTTTGTAAAGGAAAAGGTTTGCTTGTACAATAGGGTGACATTCAAATTGGCCGTTTAGTAGTTCCAGGGATAGTGTCCTACACTGCTGCCAACTTTGACACCCTCCCCAAAGCTGAGAAATTGTTATTTTACCATGAAAATTTGGGGACAGCATCATCTTTATGTTGAAAACATGCATACCAAATTTCAAGTCCAGGAGACTTATACAAAAAAACTTATGCAAGATCTACCAACATGGGATAGCTGTGAGAAAAGTGTCACAGCTGCCAACTTTGACACCCTCCCAAGAATTGAGGAAATTTTTTTTGCCCATGTAATTTTTGGAGCAAAACATTTTTATGTTGTTTGCATGTGTGGAAAATTTCAAGTCCAAAAGACCCATACAAAAAATAATATTCCAAATCTACCAACATGTGTAGTTTTGAGAAACAAAGGGGAAAACCATTTTACTACTTCCAACTTTGACGCCCTCCTTAGGATTGAGTTTTTGTTGATACATAATGAAATTTTTGGCACAAGATCATCTCTACGCTGGTAACATGTGGGATAAATTTCAAAGCCAAAAGACATACATAAAAAAAGTTATTCCATATCTATCAACATGTGTAACTATGATAAACAATTTGAAGGTCATATTGAAAATGTCAAAATATCTTTGACACCTCATGCTTTTTCATTGAACTCAATCATGTGAGTAAGCCACCAAACATAAATGCTTCTCAAAAAGATCAATAACATCTAAATGAAGAAGTGAAGAGGTGTTCCATGCAGAAGAATCCACTTGGCCATAAAGTGTGCATTAGACACATGACAAATTTTTTCTTCTAAATATCTATTGAACACTATGTAAAGGGAATGGTGTGTGTGATTTGTGATAGACTGAATGTTGAGACAATCCTCAAAACAGAGAGTGTTGTATTGTGGGATGCATGAGTGTTGATTCGCATTGGGCATACATGATGAGTGATTAAGAGCAAAATGATTTTTCATGTATGCATATGGGCTTGTGTTTTGGCGACCCTTCTCTCTCCTCTTTGCTCCAGCGCCTTGGCTCCCTTCTCTCCCCCTTGCACTGCTCCAACCATGTTCTCCTTCCTCTGCCAATTGTCACGTGTCAATCCTGCAACCCCCTTTGCTCTGCTCTAGCCCCTTGGCCCCCTTCTTTCTCCCTTGCTCTGCTCTAACCCCTACTCTACTGCTGTAGCTAGCATCACGCACTCTATAAGTTTATGATGGCAATTTCAGATGAAATTCGTGCCCGCATCATAGGTTTGAGTGAGGGAGGATTTACAGGAGTTCAAATTGCAGCTACTATTGGAGTTCCTATTAGAACAGTTACAAGGTTAGTAAAAACATTTAGAGAAGATGGAACCTACAAGTGCAAACCTTGCGGTGGAAGTCACGCTAAAAAGCTTAGTGATAGAGGTGTTCGTAGTATTGTGCATTACTCAAAAATTCATCGTTGCTCTTCACTCTCATAGATTACCAATGCATGTCCTACTCAAGTGTGTAGACGTACTATTCAAAGGGTCTTACATAAAAATGGCATTTTTAGTCGAATTGTAGTCAAAAAACCTTTTTTGACACCTCCTCACATGTCTCAACGATTAGCTTTTGCTCAGAAGTACCGTAGATGGAGTGCAAAAGAGTGGGAGCGTGTTGTTTGGACAGATGAATCTACTTTTGAAATTGGAAAAAATTCTCGGCAAATTCATGTTTGGAGAAGTGCATACGAGCGTTATTCATCAAGTTGTCTAGCTCCTACTTTTAAAAGTGGAAGGACTTCTTTAATGATTTGGGGCGCATTTGCCGGAGGACAACAGTCAGAACTTGTCTTTATGCCTAAAGGTCAACGTTCTGCTAAGGATTTTATAGAAGTGGTTTACGATGCCAAATTGGCTCATTTCATGGGTCAAATTCCACATGGAGTGCTTATGGAAGATGGGGCACCCGTCCATAGGAGCAAAATATGTGAAGAATGGAGACAAAGCCACCTTCTCGAAAAGCTCAACTGGCCTGCAAACTCTCCCAATCTCAATCCAATCGAGAACGTTTGGAGGATGTTAATAGATGTTGTGCAACATGGCAAACAATGCCCTAGAAGCTTAGATGTGTTGAAGGTAGTTCTTGAAAGAGAGTGGAAGTTAGTCAATGGTACAAAGCTCCTTCAACTATGTCATTCTATGCCCTCTAGGTTACCAGCAGTGATTGACGCTAATGGAGGACATACACGTTGGTAGATATGGAATAACTTTTTTGTGTACATCTTTTGGCTTTGAAATTTATCCCACATGTTACCAGCGTAGAGATGATCTTGTGCCAAAAATTTCATTATGTATCAACAAAAACTCAATCCTAAGGAGGGCGTCAAAGTTGGAAGTAGTAAAATGGTTTTCCCCTTTGTTTCTCAAAACTACACATGTTGGTAGATTTGGAATATTATTTTTTGTATGGGTCTTTTGGACTTGAAATTTTCCACACATGCAAACAACATAAAAATGTTTTGCTCCAAAAATTTCATGGGCAAAAAAAATTTCCTCAATTCTTGGGAGGGTGTCAAAGTTGGCAGCTGTGACACTTTTCTCACAGCTATCCCATGTTGGTAGATCTTGCATAAGTTTTTTTGTATAAGTCTCCTGGACTTGAAATTTGGTATGCATGTTTTCAACATAAAGATGATGCTGTCCCCAAATTTTCATGGTAAAATAACAATTTCTCAGCTTTGGGGAGGGTGTCAAAGTTGGCAGCAGTGTAGGACACTATCCCTGGAACTACTAAACGGCCAATTTGAATGTCACCCTATTGTACATATTTGTAATGATTTATATAAAGCATAAGATGTTCTTATAGTAGAATCAAAGTACTAGTTCTCTAAAATTTCTGTCAAAGAAAATAAATAAAGACCTTGCTCAATATAGATGACAAGACCATGAGTGTTGTGTAAATAGATATTTATACACACAAGAGATTGAGTACCGCAACCAACATCAAATAAGACAAAAACATATACAAATACAAGTATACATAGCACATCCTCAAGGAGAAAAGAGCAGATCAAACTAAAGTCAAGTGTCTTTTACTCCACAAGAGAAGAATGAAAGAATGCAAGATAGAATAGAAAGCATGACCCTTTACCAATGACTAAACCGTCACTTACAAGCAACTATTTTCAATCACCGCTCTCTAATCTCACTCACAAAGCTTGACTTGACAACAATGTCACATCAAGGAAGATTGCGCCTTATATACTGACAAATCCTAGGCAGATAAATACATCTACCAAATGAGAATGCGACAATGGACGCACACCTTTTAACACACATAGATTAGCCCAAACCAACTAATTTACATAATCACTAGCTTAACGTGGTGAGTCCTCCAATGCCACACCCTGTAAAATGACTCTATCTTGGAATTCAATTTTTTAGACCATTACATTTTTCTTTTAAAACTCTCTAAGAAATTCATTTGGGTTATTGATTGAGGGGAATGATGGGTAAAAGAGATATTCATGCCCTATAATCAAAAAAAAAATCTACTTCTTTATTCTTTGGATAGAAATAATCTTTAGGAGCTCCCAGATTGCTCAATCAATACTTAAATAGTTATGCATAAAATAAATTTGCAATTATATTCTTTCTTTGAATTATTGAAGCATATCAAGTATGAAAACCTGGCTCTGTTAGGACAATATCTGCAGCATTTTGAGCTGCATCTGTAGCATTTGCAACAGCAATACCAATGTCAGCCTTCTTCAATGCTGGAGCATCATTGACACCATCTCCAGTCATACCACAAATATGATTACGCTCCTGCAACATCTTCACAATTTGAAACTTGTGTTCTGGAAACACTCCTGCACTTCTCTGAATATTCACATGTGTCAACATAAATTTTTGGAAGCGACACTAAGAAAAGAAAGTAGTAACAAAATAGAGTATCTATGAAGTCAAAAGCCGAGGGTAGATTTTTGGAGTGCACAATTGCGGGTATATCTATGAAGACAAAGGCTGAGGGTAGATTTTTGGAGTGCACAATTGCGGGTGCGCCTACCCTATGTAGGCTGCTTTGCATTGTATCAGCAACATGTCAAAATGCTAACATCAGATGTACTTTGTAAATAGTAAAACCTACTTATTGTACATTGTTAGGAAGAATTGAAGATGGTAGTTAGAATTGTATGTGTTCAAGAATTAAGTAAATATTCAATGTTATCATCCAAGCGACGTAAGGCTAGTCAAGCCCATCAAGGAGAATAAAAGAGTTTGACTAAGAAATACATATCTGGTAGGAGCTATAGCTTGTTAAGTCTTAGGAATCAATTAAAATAACATGATAATAAATGTTTATATCAATATGTGTTGGCTTCTGTAGTCTGAATTTTACAACAAATTTTACAACGATTGATACCTAATATAATATATTATACATAGTGTGATATTTTCCTTAGCTAACGATATATGATTGATTTTCACATATAAGGTTTATTTTTTAGGCCTTTAGTAATTATCTGATTTATTTTTATTCATTCATTTTTTTTTGAAAAACCTTGTTTTAAGGTTCTAAATCTCCATTTTCATACCTCATACATTCACTAATAACCCTATACAAACCTTTGTTCCAACAAGAGCAAGCTATTTTGCAATTTGTAAACCTACATGCACTTCCAACATTGCACTCTAAATGCACCCTCATTAAGGGTTTTATTGGAATTGGAAGTTTTCTTGAAAGTTGAAGTTAAGACAAAAAAATTGATATTTAAAGACCATTACAAATATGAGTGCAATGCATGTATTATCATGTATCTTTTCTTATATAATCATTTGCCATTGTTGATATTGATATACAACTAAAGTCTCAATCAAATCATAGATATATCTTATTGATTTATTGTGATACTACTATTGTATATGTACAAATACTTGTCAGCTTGAAAGTTATTGGGCTTTGCTCCACTAATGAAAATTCTTACATTAGCTCAAGGTACATACTTACAAAAAATGATAAAAATAGATGCAAATATGGTAAAGTGAACTTTATATTAACAATATTGATGCATATGGATGTCATGCTTATGATTCATTTATGGCACCCATTACTCACTATAGATAGATCCATTATAGAATGAAGTAGTATATATACTCAGTTTGATCTTGTGGAACAACAATAGAGACCTTTTCTCTATTAGCGGATCAATGTAAATGTATTCTACACATTTGAATTAAGAGGCTTTGCGCATCTTTTTAATTGATATCAACTTCAATAAATAAACACTCGTCATTTAATTTTAAGCAACACAAAGGGGCTATTCCAAGAAGACACATACAAATTTGACTTTTATTGGAGCATTCCAAAAGACATAGAGATGTTCATGTTACATTATTTACGAAACAACATAATTAAAAAAATATCAATACATAAAGAGGCGTACATTTGGAAGTCCTTGGTAAATTCTTGGAATGCATAAATAATTATGAATATACACGTTTTTTACTTTTAAAAAATACCAAAAAAATTTAATGTTGAATTATATGTGACATAAAATTTGGTCATATAATATTAAAGAATACTAATCCAAATTTTCATGATATATTAGCTTCTTTAATTAAAAAATCTTTTGAAATGCATTGTTTTACCATAATATATTGTTCCACTACAGTCTTGTAATGTTTTGATTCAAAGTTCATAAAATTTTGTTTTAGATACTTGGCTAAATTTTTCCAAAACATTTCAATATTGATATAAGCATTCCAATGTAAAATGAAACCATGAAATTTCTTATTTGTATTCCAATTGTAGAATCTTAGTATAAACTACAAAGAAATAGAAACTTTTAAATTTCTAGAGAAGCCAATTGCACACATTAAACAACTGAAATATGTTTTCTTCAAAGCATAAATGTAATCAACGAACTTTGATTCCTCTTGTTGTCAAATGTTTGCAAAACACAAGATCTAAATTTCTTACCATTGTGGTTTGAATTATGCCAACTCCTCTTACACTAAATATAAAGGTAGCAATAGAACCAATTCTTTTAAAACAATTGTGAAAATATGGTAGCAAAGGTTCAAAAATTACTGAACATATTTTTATTCTTTGTAATATTATTATCTTTTAAAATAAAAATCCATAGGATTAATGAAGATTTGTAAGAAATCTTAGATTTAAAAAAAATGAATTAGTATATCTCCAATATATATATATATATATATATATATATATATATATATATATATGTACTCAATTTTTGGAAGAAAAAAGACTTTCAAATCATAGAGCAACATGTGGACTTCTCCATATTTTGTAAACATATGAACCAACAAAACATATATGTTTTGTTTTTGTGTTTCTTTTCCTAAAATCTCTTAAAATATATGGAATGCAAGAAGATAGTAGTATAGCACTTGATATCTAAGAATAACTAATGTCAAATTGCTTTGCCGTTCCAAAGACTTGTCTAAATATTGGTTGATGTGCAATTTATAGTTCTCAGTTTTTCAACCTTCTTTGACAAGGTACCAAGATCGGTTGAGCTAGAGTACCGATGAAATCATTGAATTCATGTTTAAAATGTATGATAGGAAGCACATGGAATACACCCTAACTTACACTATATATTTCAATATGTGGGAGAAATTTGTTTCACCTGCAAATCCATCTGCTTGTTCAATTAAGTCATGTGGGTCCATGCCAGCTATTCCAAGTTCACCTTGAACATCTCCCCCTTTACTAAATAGTGCAGTTGAAGGATACATGTTAGTTCCCATTCCCAGTCGCCTGCCTGTTTCTTTGGCTATAGCCAATTGATCACCAGTTATCATCTTTACTGACACACCAAGCTCAAGAGCACGGTGGATAGTGTCACCAGTGTCATGACGGGGAGGATCAAAAAGCGGTAGCAATCCAATCATCTCCCATGGACCACCACTGCTTTCTTTGATTCCTTCTGGAACTTCCTACATTCCATTGTAGGTGAAAAATGAATTGTTCCAAAAAACAGAAAACTTCAAAAAAACAAACCAATCAATGATGGTGACGGTTGAATTAATGATGACTACAATGATTATGAATTTTACATTCACCATGATCATATTTTTTACTATAATTACAAACATTAGTTTGAACACATTGAATTTTTAAGTCTTACCATACAAGATAAGCAAGGGTGAACTAGACAAAGAATGCAAGGGTGAACTATACAAAGAATGCAATGGTGCAGTTAAGGTGAGCAAGGGTGAATTCAAGATGAAATTTAAATATACCAAATAATGGACCAAATGAGAATCTCATACTTTATTTCTTAGAAACTATGATAACATTTATTGATAAACTAATTCTTTAAATGTGAAATGTTACTTGATAAGCAACTCCAAGACTTCTCAAACCATGCTCAGCATATTTTATTATGATCTCATGTACTTTGCTTTCAATTGCTTCACGATTAGCAGCAAGTGCAAGTATTTGCTCGGGGGATCCTTTGGTAGCACGGTGCATGTCACCATCAGGAGTTGTGTACGTGATAGCTGTTCTCTTGTCAGTTGGATTGAAAGGCAAAAAATGCACCTCTTTGACCCCTTTTCTTGCATCTTGAATATTTGGAAGCATCGAACATATTGCTAGATCAATAGGATCCTGATCGCCAAAGTTAAATAAAATAAAATAATAAGTATATAAAAGGATTGTGTATTTCTAATGCCATAGCATGCCTTGGTTTTGGCCTTTTGGAGGGCCCAAGGGAGGAGGGACATGGGCAGGGGTTGGAGAAGTCATCAAGAAGAAGTTTGTCTGAACCTGATTTTCAATTCGAGATGCATGAGAAGCTGTAAGAATAACCAGATCTTTGTCAGCAGTCGCTGAAGTAACTTCAATAATGGCTCTATCCACATTGAGACGGTTCAAAGTCAAAGTTCCTGTTTTGTCAGAACACAAAATATCCATGCCAGCCATCTCTTCGATTGCCGTCATGCGCTTTACAATTGCACCTTGTTTAGCCAAACTATGAGCTCCAACAGCCATGGTAACAGATAACACAGTTGGCATTGCTATTGGAATTCCACCAATAAGCAGTATCAAGAGGTTATCAATTCCAATTCGGTACTTTCTCCGTTGGATCCCAAATATAACAATAACTTCAACTATAATGCCAATTGTAATGGTAAAAATACAAAAGTTTCCAATTTTTGTGAGCACTTGTTGGAAATGACCTGTGTGATGTGTTGTATCCACTAAGTGTGCTGCTTTACCAAAGAAAGTGTGAATTCCTGTAGCAATTATAAGAGCTTCTATTTCTCCTTGTTTGCAAATAGATCCTGAATAGACAACTCCTCCAGGTCGTTTTGTTACAGCAACAGATTCACCAGTAAGAGAAGATTGGTCGACAAGGAGTGGATCCCCTTCAAGAAGCCTTGCATCTGCAGGAATTATGTCTCCAAGCTTGATGGTAATAATATCCCCTGGAACCAAAATTGAGGCATCAGTTTCAGCATAAATTCCATCACGAAGGACCTTTGACTTTGGAGCAAGAGCTTGCATGAGAGCATTTGCAGCTTCCCCAGCATTGGTTTCTTCAATGTAGCTAACAGTTGCATTGATGAGTAGAAGGCAGACAATGCCTATAAAGTCTTGCCAGTCTGGAGGTCTATTGTCTCCATTATCTAAGACAAGAGCCATTATGGCTGCTGTTTCCATGACCCATGATAATGGATTCCACATGAACAACATGAACTTCAACAACTTATTTTCCTTATGTTCTTCTAATTTATTGGGTCCAACAAGCTTAATGCGCACACCAGCATCCATGGTTGATAGGCCTTCGCGAGTAGCTTTTAATTTTAAAAAAGTCTCTTCAAGAGGAAGTTGTTCCAGGTCTGCCTCCTCCTCTTCTTCTAAGAAGCCAAATTGGTAGCCTCCGGTATCTTCTTTTGGTGGCTCATATCTATCCATGGATTGAATGGATTTCAACTTGAAAAATACAATAACTATTAAGAAAAGGTTGTCATATTTTTAATTTGTGATTCCTTTTCAAGTCCAACTAATTTCTATCTCTTCGTTGAATAATGTGTTAAATATTGAATCAAACATCTTCTTCAATCTACACTTTCAAAAAGAAGAGGTGATTGTTAATTTATTATCCATTTGAATTGAAATCCAATATCTTAGATGCAATAATTGTAAAATCATATATTGATCAATCATTAGAAGAGATCTGTGTAGTAAGTTTTGCTCCAGGTCTGCCTCTTCCTCTTCTTCTATGTAGCCAAATTGGTAGCCTCCAGTATCTTCTTCTTCTAGTGGCTCATATCTATCCATGGATTGAATAGATTTCAATTTGAAAAATACAACAATTAGTAATAATAGGTTGCCATATCCTCAAATTTGTGATTCTTTTCAAGCCCAACTAATTTCTATCTCTTTGTTGAGTGATGTGTCAAATATTAAATTAGGCATCTTCTTCAATCTACACTTTTAAAAAAAAGTTGATCGTTAATTTGAATCAAAATCCAATATCTTCGATGCAATAATTGTAAAATCTCATATTGAATAAACATTACAAGAGATTTGTGTAGTAATTTTTGTAAAAATGAATCATCATTCAAAAAACTCATTTTTTGTAAATACCAATATCAGAACTTATCTAATAGTGCTACTTTGATCTATTTAATGATTGAATTTATTCATTATGAGATATTGTTATTGAATAGTTTTAGGGTAAACTTTTTCATGTTGTAGGTAGAATTTTATAGATGAGTGCTATAAGAAAATTCACATATATATTGCAAATTAAAATTTTTTATAAAAAATCAAAATTCCTACAAACAAATTTATCCTTAAAAAAAATGTACCTATAACCTTTTGCAATCATAAGAGTATCCGAGAATTGCTGAAGAATATAAATACATTTGACATATAACTGTATATTTCATTCAAAGGTTTCCTACCACTTTGAACAATTCAGTCATCTCAGCAAAATATTTAATCATTTGCATTCCAATCTTGGTGGTACCAACTGTAGAAGAAAAAACAAGAAAAAAAAAGAAAACAGTTCAAATGCTAAAATTACAGTCTTTCAATATTTGAAAGAAAGAATATCTTTGATGATCTATGATTCACATTAAATTGAAACCCAAACTTTATTGTTAGAAAATTAAACCCTAAATACTTAATTTCTATAGAAAACAAATCAAAATTTGTGGTACATAACTTGGATTGGAGTTGAGTTTAGGGCTCCCTGTAGTAAATGAAATTTTATAAAAGTCGTTTGTTAGGTCATATCTCAGTTGAATAAAAAAAGCATTAGTTCAAACACAAAGAAAAGTTCTTATACGGTTCATTCAACAAGTCACCTCATTCCTTACATTTTGCATTATTGACTTCATATGTGATTTTTTGCATAAGTACTTGGTTTATCATTCAAGAAAGGACTGTAGAGATTTTTTACAGGTATTATGTGAAGTAAGGGACTATTGGTTGTTGGAAACCATTGGCACCTAGTGAAACAATGCAAATACAAATCCAAAAAATTAAGAAAACATAAATGTATTTTTCCTTTTATATTCAGCAAAAAAACCGTTTTATACTTATGATTGTATCTTTTGAATTAAATGCATTGATTTTGGAATATTAAGCATCTTTGATGTGAAATTGTGATATAGTTTTGATTAAATGCTACCCAATAGATATAATATGATAGATAGAATCAACCATGATCTCATTTGAAGACTTAAGTTTTCTAGAGTTACTAAAAAAGTAGGCTTACATCATCATTATCATGTCCAAAATCTACTGATGATATAGTACTTATTATTAGAAACTTCTAGTATAAATTTGGGGTTTTGGAATAAAATCATCTCACTCCAAAACAAATCATTTGTGATATTGAAGTTCACTTGCTGTAGGTGTCACCTGCAATTATCAGGTTGTAGGTCACTAAATCGTGGATTGTGTAGAACAACCCTCTTGTAGATATAGGCAATACAAAAACAGATTTTTGAAGACATTTGTGCACCAATAATTCTATTCTCAACCCCTACTTATTGTTGGTCATAATCTGCACAAGGTGTAATCAGCACGAGGTATACCGTACATTGATAAGCTCTAGGGCCAACTATTTCATTAATGTAGAGGCACCCAATTCCGATCACTTAAGCCAGTTGGGGACTCAAATGACATTGTATGTCAAAAACATTTATGTAGGAAGATGCCGAATTAGGAATGAAACTCAACAAATATTTTTTTCAAATTTAATCTCAAAGATTTGTAATTGATATAGAATCTAGAAGCCCAAAAACCACCGGAGCCCATAATCAAACTTTAGAGTAGGTGAGATTTGGTGCCCTCCTTTGCCTAATGCTAATAAGTGAGAGTGAATAAAAAGAGAGAAGACATGCCATGGATAACCAACTCATAGAGGTACCTTCTTTGACTTTCGAGGCAAGGCCACCAATGAGAGCTCAATCGAGGTGGAGCAACCCAAAATTGCACACTTCATGACCCAATGCCAATAATGACTCGAGTTTTCAAATTTTGAGTTATTGGTTTTGGGTCGCTTCATGCACCATTTCATGCATTTACCAATTTCATGCACCATTCCATGCATACTCTAGTCGTCAGAATTCGGTGGCCATCTAGAATTGGGCGTCTCTACCTTAGTCACAACCAAAAAAAAAGTGGATGGAAACACAAACCAATACATTTAATGCAAACTATGCATTTAGTGTAGTAACAAAATTGTACAGTACCCTCACACAAGTATACGTACTTTTTGCTTTTGTACGTTTCCACACTACACTGCTGCCAACTTTGGCACCGTCATGAGGGCTAAAAATTTGTCAGCTTACCATGAAAGTTTTGGCACAAGATCACTTCTATGTTGAAAACATGTGTGCCAAATTTCAAGGCCAGAAGATTCATACAAAAAAAGATATCCAAGATTTACCAACATGGGGTAGTTGTAAGAAAAGTTTCACAGCTGCCAACTTTGACACCCTTCCAAGGATTGAAAGAATTTTTTTGCCCATGTAATTTTTATCATGAGACGACCTCTATGTTGATTATATGTGTGAAAAATTTCAAGTCCAAAAGATCCACAAAATTAAAACTACATCAAAAGCTAGCAACATGTGTAGTTGTGAGAAACATTTCACTCCTAGCCAACTTTGACACACTCCCAAGGATTGGGTTTTTTGGTATTTTCCCATGAAATTTTTGACATGAGACTATCTCTATGTTGATTACATGCGTGCCAAATTTTAAGGCCAAAATATCTACATATCAAAAGATTTTTGAAATCTACCAACATGTATAGTTGTGAGAAACATTTCACTGCTGCCAACTTTGACACCATCCTAAGGATTCAATTTTTTATTTTTTCCCATGATATTCTGGACATAAGACCATAACTATGTTGGTTATACATGTGCTTAATTTCAAGTCCAAAAGACCCACAAAAGAAAAGAAACAAATCTAAATCTACCAACATGTGTAGTTGTGAGAAACAATCAGCGAAACCATTTCACTATTGTCAACTTTGGCACCCTCCCTAGGTCGGAAAAATTGTTAATTGACCACAAAATTTTTGGCACAAGATCACTTTCATGTTGATGACATGTGTGCCAAAATTCAAGGCCAGAAGATGAATACAAAAAACCATCTTCAAAATCTACCAAAATATGTAGCTACGAGAAACAATTTTGAATATCCTTTTTTCTATTCATCATGTGGCCTTGGAATTTGGCACACTTATTATAAACATAGAGGTGGTCTCATGCTGAAAATTCCATGGGCTAAAAAAATTCTTTCAATACTTGGGAGGGTGTCAAAGTTGTTTAGCTGTGAATGGCTCACAACTACACATCTTGGTAGATTTTGAATATCTTTTTTTGTATTCATCTTCTGGCCTTGAAATCTGGCACACATGTTGTCAACATAAAGGTGATCTTGTGCCAAAAATTTCATGGTAAAGTGACAATTTTTCAGCCCTTAGGAGGGTGCCAAAGTTGGCAGCAGTGTAGTGTGGAAACGTAAAAAATCAAAAAAGTACGTATACTCGTGTGAGGGTACTGTACATTAATTGCCAACTACAACACTATTAATCAAATTTTGTAAACAATACAATATAATTATTTTATTTATTGACATTTAGTATAAAATATTGATTGAATATGTACTATAGTAATTATGGCATAAGTACATTATATAGTCAAAATAGTGGAATATATTATATGGTAAACCTTACCATATAATATATATATATATATAACAAATGATATATCTATCTTTAGTATACATGCTATATAGTATGTATATTACACTCAAACATATTTTATATCTAGTATAAAATAGATATGTATCTACTCTATAATATAAAAGATAAAACATAGATATCCAGTCAGTACCCAGACTTCCACTGTAATGACACGTGGCTATACCATGGAACTTGTTGGATATTGGGGCCATTGTCTAGGCTGATCCAAAGCTTGAACCCTAATCCTTTGCTCTTCGTCAATGTAGCATTTTGATTTTAGTTGTGCGTGCACCCCTCTTTCTTTGTTGATTGCTCCACGCTTCAAAGGCAACCATGGTAAGCCCCCTATTGAACTCTCTTTCCTTGCTTTGCAATCACTACAAGAAAAAAATGGGGCTAAGTTACGTCCCATGTGTGGTTGATTACACTAGATTTTGATTGAATTCAGACCCTCTAAATGTTGTTTAAGCGCCAACCCAGTCATCGATATCACGGTATGATGCCCTGTGGATAGTGGATACCGTTGGCATCGGAAACTTCAATAAGAACTATTCATTCTCATTGCAAAGTGTAGGGACCACCATTATCCATGTGGCACCTTGAGCTCACTCACTTTTGTAGGCCCTGCTAATGTCCATGTCACTTCATTTTATCCTTACCTCTCTACAATAACTTGGTAAGTAGTAAATGTGTGGATTTAGTAAATTTTTATACTCAGTAATATTTTTCGTTAAATTTTATTTAATGGAAATGAGTTATTCAGTCCAGGTATATTTTTGGACGTGTTAGTCAGATTGTGTCATGAATTAGACATATAATATGCTTGCAAATATTCACAACGACTTATTTAAATACTTATCATAATAAATTAGTACCTTTAACGGGTCATAATGTAATAAAATAAATTTCACTGCATATGTAGGTGGTTAAATTTTAAGGCTATAAAAAATACAATCAATACACACATTGTCCATGTACTTACAGACGTACATCCCTACATATGTGCATATGTGCATATATATACATATATACATACTTAGATACATGCATACATACATATTTACCGTACATACTTACAAAACCATGCTAGTTATGCTATACTAATAATGGCCTATATTGCCATATATGGAAGTTCCTAAAATGTTTTAACAAAATTACGGGGTTCTCCCAAGCTATTTCATTGCCTTGTTTGGCGATTCTGCAGAGTCGGTAATCATGCAATCCCGAATTACAGCTTATCACCTCCAGTGCACAAATGCATTATTCCCTCACTAGGCAAATTGCCTTCTCTAAGGGGGTCCGCACGAGAAATACAATGAAAATGTCTTCCAAAACATATTGGATCCAAACCGCACCTTCTATCTCGTTGTAAAGATGTAATATGAGCAAAAATCGTTGCCAAAGTTCTTACGTCCCTTCAACATTACCATGAGAAAAATGAACTACGGCTTTTTTGAAGTAGGAAACCAACTTTTGGGCCTCTAATTCTAGGCTTAATTACTTTTTTTTTCTTCATGACCTCAATTCTTCTATGTGCATCCAATCTTCTCATGAAGACCTCCATCACTCCTTCACCCCGCTTCTATCCACCTCTCCCATGAACGTCTCCACTAATCCATAAACTCCACCCTACCAAAAAACCAAAATACAATAAAAACATCTACTTGATAGTGAACCAAAGCACCGTAAGTCATCCATACATTTAATTAAAAACTTAATGAGAAAAACACAAGAACCAACAACAACACCTACGCTACCATATAGACAACATGTCACTCTTCCTCAGAACTAAAACTCGTTGGGGTGTTGTCTTTTAAGGCATCTTCTAGCTTGGAACAAGACTGATTGGATGACGATGTTCCAGTGCTTGAGTCATCCCCTTCTGAGCTTCTGAAATTACTCAGGGTTAGTATATCCAAACCTATAAATGTGCAAACGAAAGGATGGAAAGCACTGAGTAGAGCTCCTCATTTCTTGGTAAGGGGAGGAGAGGGACTTAGCTGCAGAACCTTGGTTTACGGGTAACAATAGTTGGTTTGCCCTATTTGTGAGCTTAGATATGAGGTGTGGGAAGGCCTTGGAGAATAGTTAACATGTGTTGATTAGGCTCAGCTTTAGATCTACAATTGGAATGTTTGTGAATGCTTGTGTCAGAGATCTCTAGCTGTATGAGACCTGAAGTGAGGGGCACTCGTATTGGAGCGGGGATCTTGCTCACTTAGCACGTTTATCCAACGAGGGACCCGAGATCTTGAGTAGGCTTGTTTGGATCTATGACCTATCACAGAGCCTCTCTCCAAACACAAGCGCCTAGTACACAAGATTGAAAATACAACTCCTTTGGCGTCACTGCAAGGCAACAACAACATGCCATTGCAGGCTATATCTTGCCTTGCTTCTCTCTATAACATTACTATTCTCTACCACATTTTTTTCCTTGAGACTTTGTTTTATAGACACATTGTACCTGATGTTAACCACACACATGCACTTAGATATGAAAGCACGTCAAAAGGGACTACTGCAGAAGCAAAGCACAGAGCACGCCACTTGTCTAGGATCTAGATCTCAGCATTTGCAACAAACAAGAAAGACATAAGAGATGCCAAGTAGCAGATAAGCACTCACAGTAGCAATCCAAAGTTCCAAGTCTCGGCGTGGCCATTGCCCAACAAGCCACCGAGCTCATCAACCACAACTCAACATAAGCCTAACAAGCATATGCCAGCGCAGATCGACAACAACTCCAATAACTCAGTATCTCCGGGCAACAAATTTGTATCCCAAGGCAACAACTAGCCTCCAAGCGACACCCCGCTACACGCACATGCTACCTCTTACTTCACTCTTCTACTCATCTCATGTTATCTTATTCTTTTGCTTGTTTTCTTACTAAGTTTAGAGCACACACAATGAGATTAGATCACACACATACCCAAGCTTTTGCTCTAAGTACCTTGTCCTCCAAGCTTAATCCACTCACCGCTAGCTTAGCTCACAGACAAGATTATGCTTTTCTCTCTAACACCATATTAGTTAAATTGAGACTTAACAGTCACAATTTCTAAAATTTCTAAATATAGTATGTATTTTATATTCATTAAATTGAGACATAACGGTAAAATGAGACTCCATTCATTGAAAAGACCCCACAAGCATAAAAAATGCATTGGTATAATGCATCTTCTATAATAAATTTAGCACTAGATTTTAGAAAAGGACAAATTTGACTGATAGTGAAAAATTGGTCTAATCCAGTTACATGGTAAAAGTTCAATAAAGAGTTGAGTGTATATTTTTTTATCACAACAGATACAAAATATACCATGTAGAATTGTCAATCTCTAGTAGAATAATATTTCATAGTGACTTTCACACTACAAAGAAAATATTGCAAGTCAACAAATTCTCTATTGGAAGCACCAAATTTTTAACTCAATTTAGAAGAAAACTACCAAACAAAGAACTCATTGCTTTGGCTAATGCTATTATTGAATTTAAACCTTTATTTCATGTAAAGGCAAATCAATGCTAAAAAAGGTACTCAATAAAAGCTTGCAAGACTCTTCTTAATGATTCCCACTTGATTTGTTGAAATCTTCATTTTTGAGATCAAAGTATTTCCCTTCACCCGAGATTTTCAAGATGTCATAATGGTGCTTATATCAATCAATTTCTCCAATTGCGTAGGATCCAACTTCCAAAATAATGCCTTCTTAGTCTCTCAACCTCGTATGGCAAACTCATTGTCATTGGTGACAGGCCTCCAAAAACAAACCTCAATTGAGGTTGGGTATAGTAAATTACAATGCGGATCTCTTACATCTCAAGCAATCCAAAATAGGCAAGGATCATCATCCGGCGATCGTACAACAATAAAGTACCCGGCATACATGCCCCTTCCAACTCGAAAGGATGGATTTGGTCTATTGCGTCTTTGGCCAAAGAAAGGCGCATCCACATCATATCCCTCTTTTAAATCCCCATTGTCAAGAAAATGATCTTCAAGTACGAGCGACACCCTAGATGAGGGCCAAAATCCATTTGTCAATTCACGCTCTACAATCATTGGTGTAGTGAGAGCCGTCTACACTACCTTCCAATAATGAGTGTATGGCTCATGTTTTTAACAAAATTGTACGGAGAGGTCTTCATTAGCCATTGTGTCCCAAAGATTGACAAAACCACCTATACCCTTACTAGTCTACACACCATTACCACCAAAATTGCATAATGTTTGGTCTCCACGAGGCCAATAAATAAATCTTCACCTGCGTTACAAAACAAGACACTTCATTTTAATCACCCAACTCTTGAGAATGATTCCAATTTCCTCAATGCTATTATGACACTGAAAGAAGAAAGAAAATTTTATGAGTGTCTATTTCCAGGTGCGGCACACCATGCAACGGTTGACTTTGTAGATGCTGCAAAAGTCAATGTTTTAATTTAAGCCACATTTGGTCAACGAAATTCTAAAGGACAATCGACTATACATTAGCGCATTACAATCAGGAGGATGCAGAGGCAAGTGAGGTATAAGGTAGAGGCATCCAATTCCGATCACTTAAGCCAATTCGGGACTCAAATGACATTGTATGTCAAAAATATTTATGTAGAAGGATGCGGAATTAGTAATGAAACTCAACATATATTTTTTCAAATTTAATCACAAAGATTTGGAATTGATATGGAATTTAAAAGCCCAAAAACCACTGGAGCCCATAATCAAACTCTAGAGTAAGTGAGATTTGGTGCCCTCCTTCACCCGATGCCAATAAGTGAGAGTGAGTAAAAAGAGAGAAGACATGCCATGGATAACCAACTCATGGAGGGTACCCAATACCGATCGGCCTTGTTCGACTTTCGAGGCAATGCCACCAATGAGAGCTAAATTGAGGTGGAGCAACCCAAAATTGCACACTTCATGACCCAATGCCGATAATGACTAGGGTTTTCAAATTTTGAGTTATTGGTTTTGGGTCACTTCATGTACCATTTCAAACATTTGCCATTTTCATGCACCATGCCATGCATACTCTACTGATCGGAATTGGGTGCATCTACCTTACCAAGTGTGTAGTGGCTACAGCCACGTGAGGTCTTCGGAACATTAGTAGAGCGACAATAACCAAGGGCCTCAACAAACATTCTCCTCCAAGCAACCATTTCAATACTACCTTCTTCCCAACCGTTTTCAATGTGACGGTTCCATAATATTGACCAACAATGGACCATTAAATTGAATGATCAATACGTAACCTCCCCCTTATTTAAACCCTTTGATGACATTAGTATGTCTATACGCAACATATACACCTTTTCTTAAAAGTGTTGGTCTGATGCAGAATTCCTTTGATGGGTCATGAAAACTCACTCACACATACCACATGTAAATTGCCCACCTAAGAGCATCTCCACCCCTTGCGGGGAAACGCCCACAGCAAAGGGTGGAGATGACGATGGTGAGAGGAAACGGGAGGGGGTTCATGTCTCCCCCCCGCACCCCAGCAAACGAGGGCCTGCAGGCAGGCCCGACGCCAGCCCTGCCGCTGGCCGCAGCTGGCCAGGCGTTGACGCCGGCAGCTGGCCTGGCGCGGTTTAAATTTTTTGTTTTTTTTTGTTTTTTTAATTATTATTAAAAATACTAATATTCGTAATGTATATTCGCTCTTTTTTTTCCCTTTTTTTTTTTTTTTTTTGGTTTATATTTTCATATTTTTTAAATTATTTAACCTCCAAAGGACCACGACCAATTTTGCTCTAAAACCAGTCCAAAACTATCACTACCAAAAGAAGACATGAAAATCACATTTTCAAGTGAATTTCAGATTTTCAACCGTAAGATCTTTGAATAGACTTCATTATGAACATGCCTCTAAATTTTGGTTGCAATCCACCGCACAGATTGATAGATTTAGTGTTTGAAGTCAAAACAACGGTTCGTTTTCTTCCGTGCGCTGAGTAGAATAGTAGACTTTGACTTCACTTTGAAACAAATTTTTGCATTGTACAAGGCCTAAATCTTTTTCCATTGTCTTAAGCATGATGTTATTTCCCAACACACCAATTTTTAGAGGTAAAAATAAATGTAGCATATTCAAAACAAGTGAACAAGGTGTGGAGGTTCAAAAATTGCCATTTCAGGTTTTTTATTTATTTTTAACTACATATGTATTCAACTGATAATCCAAACGGTCAATATGAAGGTTTTCACCTCATATTGTTGTTGAAAAAATAAAAAGTAAAAATTATGAAGATCTCTACGTTTTATGTTGAAAAGATGAAGTCTTTTTCCCCCGTTGCCCGACAATGTGTGAAAATGTTCGACTTGGAATAAAATGCCTTTTTACACTAAAGACAAGAATTTTTTACCCAAGTACGAAGGACATTTAATAACTGAACTAATATTGTCACATTAAAAACAAAATTGCCATCCAATATACGATATACATGAAATCATACACTTTATATTTGAATTACTCAAAATCCATCGTGTTACAACCAAAAGTTTCTAGCCACTACTAATTATTATAGTTGAAAATAATAGGTTTATGAATAATTCCTCAAACCATTAATTACCTCCGATTTATTTTGAAAATTAATTTTCTAGGCTTTTATACATAAGTTCAATAATTAGGAACTACCGAGATGAAGTAACCAAAAATTTGTACAACTATCCATCCAACGTACATTTGAATTGCATAACATTGCAAAAACATTACCCCTGTGTAAACAATCCTTTGTCTCAGCATGAGATAAATATGTACAACTAAGTGTCACGTGTATTCCGTTGATTGCCCTTCCACCACCATAGATGTTCGATTAAGTCCCTCTTCAGTTTAAAATGTGCCTCCTCATCAACTATCTTGTCCCTTTCACTGACGTACCTTGCAATGGACAACGGTTCCTGTACATCTTGTTGTCCTCTGCGCCCAATAGTAACAGTGGGTGTAGATGTGGTTGTGCATGTGGAATCAAGAATATATTCTTGATTTAGCTCGGGAAACGGCTCCTCATCCTCAATTATCATGTTGTGTAGAATCACAGAAGCCGTCCAAATGGTAACCATTTCCTCTTTCTTCCATTGTCTTGCGGGAACTCGTAAGATTCCCCACCGTTGTTGTAATACTCCAAACGCACGTTCAATATCTTTCCTTGCACCTTCTTGCTTCCTCGCATACAAGCTGAACATCTCCCCTTGAGGATCGGCTATCGTTTTCATGAAGATACTCCAATCTGGGTAGATTCCGTCCGCTAAGAGATACCAACTATCGTACTCGTGATTATTCACGTTGAATTTTACATGTTCTCCTTTACCTTTTATATAATTCACTAACCACGGGCTCCGATCAAGGACGTTTATGTCATTATTAGAACCCGCCATGCCAACAAAAATATGCCAGAACCATAGATTTTTTGATGCAACAGCCTCCATAATTATAGATGGATTGCCATCCTTGTCTTGATATTGTCCTTGCCAAGCATACGGACAATTCTTCCAATCCAATGAGTGCAGTCGATGGAAGCAAACATTCCGGGAAGCCTCGCTCTTCATTAATGCGCAATTGTTTCTTGATGTCTTCATTTGTAGGCTGCCTTAGATACCTATCTCCAAAAACCTCCACAACAGCCTTCACAAATTTTTTAAAACTCTTTTGTGTAGTTGACTCCGCAATGCGTATATAATCGTCAAGAAAATCTGCTGCTACACCACCAGTCAACATACGGAAGGCGGCCAATACCTTCTGCATAGAAGATAATCCCCCCGTCCCACTGCATCTTTTTTTTGTTGGAAGTATGGATCATGATGCACCACACCGTCATGGATCCTTAGGAATAATCCTTTACGCATGCGAAAGCGAGTTCGGAACAAGTTGGCGTATGTTGCATTTGCATTAAAGTAGTCCTCCATGATTTGTTCATGTCCTCGGGCATGACCTCGGTCGATGTTTGGTTTTTTGCCGGGTTTGGATCCACCATGTGATCTCCCCAATATTTCTGCTCGTTCAGCCTCCACTCTCTTTTGGGAGGCTTGATAAAGCATATGCAAATTCAAGAAGTTCTTCCCCTTCATCTTCCTCTTCAATCAAATCGTCCAAGTAGTCCGAACTATCAGTCTCTTCATCCATTGTAAACCGTCGAAGCTTAATAGAACCTATTAGATTGCGCAAAAAAGAAATAGTTGAAAATATAAAGAGATAAGCAAATAGAAGGGCGATTGGTGTGAGAATCACATATTTATAGCTAGGAGGGCATCCCCAAAAGTAAAAGAGAAATTAAAAGTAAAATACATCCTTAAAGTAAAGAACAAAAAGTAAAGTATGGAAAAATGAATGCGTCGATGGATGAATGTGTTGATGAAAAACGGTTTAGGATGAAAAGCTAAAAGTTAGGGTTTTGGATAAAAGAAAAGCTAAAACGTAGGGTTTTGGATAAAAGGACGGGGCGGGGACGGGGACGGGGGACGGGGGACGGGGTATGGGGGACAAGGGGACAAGGACGCGGGGGACGATGGATTGGAGGGAAGGGCTAGGGGATGGGGACGTGGGGACTGCACACGAATTAATTTTGTGTCAAGAGGACACGGGTAACACACTAATTCCGTATAGAATAGGAACAATTGAGAAGAACATAAGCTTTCCATTTGTAGTGGGAATCAAGGCAATTCTCTCGGAATCAGAAAGGAAATACACAAATGATGAAAGGAATATGTAGAAAATATCATTATAAGAAATAATGAATCCGAAGAGGAATTGGAAACATACAAC